>CDFA01025817.1:16599-33675 GCA_000826305.1 Acanthamoeba healyi | reverse complement strand
TGCACATTCGTCATCAGGATCTGCCTCTAACGCACTCTCGCTCCCCGGCCTGTTCATACGCGCACGCATACACAGGTTCACGTCGGTCGCGAAGGAGGATAGGCTGTGGGCGGCCCTGTGCCATCAAAAGTGGGGCAAGCTGAAGAAGAAGGACATCTTCAGCCGAGACAACAAGGTGAGCTGGAAGGTGACGTTCAAGAACAACTATCACAAGGAGATCACCAAAGCCAAGCGGCTGGCTCGCATCCCCAACCCGATCGTGTGCCGGTACTGTGGCGAAAAGACAGCCTCGACAGAGAGCCGACAGCGCAACGTGCAGTACCTTCAGTGGATCGAGTGCGTCTCGTGCGGAGAGCGCTGGGGATGGAGCATGGAGACAGGTCGGTGCCTCCCGCCCCTCTCCGTTTCTCATCCACCCACGTATCAACGGTTTCCTTGCTCTAGTAGCTTCTCACCATCATGCGACATTGCGTGCTCTCACAGGCGACCTGCAAGGACTGCTGTCTCCATGATCACACACCGTCCTTCATCATCATCATCACTATCACTATCATCCTTTTGGATGTATGCTTATGCACGCCACTACATGTACATAAACCGCACCGACCCCGACGAGACACACGCGAAGCACAACGTGGGAGGGTGATGAGAAAACGTTTGTACAGGCTGCGCTGAGCGCAAGGGAAATCGGTTCAAAAATGATGACATGTCCGTTGCTCGAAGCCGCACGGATGGATGACCTAAGCTTTGCGGCGCGTTCAGTAGGGTGCTACCATGATGCCCACGACCTGCCCCCACTGGTAACCGGACTGCTCGTACCACCCTGGTGGTAAGTGAGCACGACCGTTAGCATAGTTTGAAGAAAAGGCGCAGGTGAAGCGACTTACCGAGCTTCCAGTAGTGCAAACCGAGCTGGATGAGGCTGGAGAGCTCGGCGTAGTGCTTGATGACCTTCATCACCTCCTCCTCGCCGACCCCGATGACGCCGTACTTCTCAAAGTCTTCGATGAGTTTGACCAGGTCGGCCGCACCAGCGAAACCGCCGCAGTCCTCTAGCAGCTCGTTCAGCATCTGCAGCGCCGCGCCGAACGTCCTGAAACCCTGCGCAGCTCTTGACCATCAGCACGTAATTCATTTTTTGCATGCCAAGGTCAGAAAGGAGGAACTGACCTGCACGATGAGGCTGAGGTTCCAGCGCGCAAAGCCCTCGTCCAGTTCTGAGAAGGACACATTCCACAGGTAGGCCAACGGATACGCGTCTGCGACGCACTCAGCGATGTTGCCGAATTCCATCTGAGCGATCGATACGTTAGCCACCACTATAGGTCAGCAGACTTGAAAGAAGGAGGCGACAACGCACCCCCAGTCCGATACCGAACCCCTTCAGGAAGTCGACCATGTTGGAATCAGAGAAATCAAGGGTGTGGGCGTTCTTGGCCGCCAGAGGAAAGGCGTAGCTCACACGAGGCTTCTTGTCTTTCACCAACATCAACTCCTACGCGTTTGCAAGCGAACATCAGCACGTGCAAAAACTCAACGGAGAGCGTGTGAGCGTCACGTGCCTGGTGAACGATGTCGTCATCGGAATACATGTAGCGGAAATGGAGGTGGGAGGTGTTGTAGGTCATATGGCCATAGCCATAGTGCTCAGCCTGTTGGCGACAACACTCCAAGTTAGTTCTCATCACGACAGGAAACCGCCATCGCTGCAGTGGATCTTCAACCTGACGCCAGACAGACCAGGGTTCGGTGGCGTCATCAGAGAAGCCGTTGAACTCCTCCCTGCTCCCTGCGTAGCCGGAAATGATGTGCACGGTAGAGGGTGGATTCTGGAAGGACTTGCTGGTCACCTGGCCTTGATACACAGGGCTGAGAAACCATGAATGAGGTAAGGATGATCTTACAAGTAATCATTCAGGAAGAGCATGCGTACAAGGTATACTCAGCATCGTGCATGTGGCCTGCAAAGTACACGTCGACGCCATACTTGGCGAACTGTCGTGGGACGCGGCAACGAAAGGTGAGCCAACTGTGATGTACTGGATGACGCTTTGCTGACTTACCAGAGGCTCGAGGATGTTGCGCAGAGCGACGCCGACAACGTAGCAGTCAGCCCACCAGCTGTTGCTCTTTGGGTCATTGGAGCAGTATACAGGACGGTGACCATACTGTAACAGCGGTGGTAACCAAAGGTGGTCAAAGCGTTGGGGGCTGGAGAGAGAGACATAGAGGAACGAGAGGAGGAAAAAGAGAGCGTACCACGACTATCCATGGCTGCTGGTCTCTGTTGGCATCAGCCTTGCGCAGATCGGCTTCGAGCCATGCGTGCTGCGGCGATCCTTCCTTGAGTAGATGTTCCTGTAGAAACGGAGCCCGGGTCAATCCATTGTTCGTACGAACAGAACGGAGTGCAGAGCAAGTGGCAACTGTACAGTGGAGATGGCAACATAGTGCATGGGTCCCACATTGTATGAGTACCACAGGTTGGTTCCGCTCCCGCTCTCGGCGCTGGGCATTGCCCACCTCTTCTCATAGGCGATGAATCCATAAGGGAACTCCTGGTTGCCAGCGCTCACCATGTACGGAGCACCTGCACAGAAAGGCAAAAGAGCAAGCATGAGCGTACTTGGCATAACAAAGAGAGGCAAGGTAAAAGAGCAAGCATGAGCGTACTGGCAGCCAACGGCTCGATCTTGTTCATGAATGCGTCGAGACGAGTTTGGTTCGTGATGCCGCCACCGTAGGTGTCTGGTGCAACGAATAAAAGCAGACCAAGATGCGTTAGCAGTGGAGATTGTTGGGGCAGGATAGGGCATCATACATGCGATGTCGCCCATGTGCATGAGGAACTGGAACTTCCTAGCGGCGAGACCCTTGGCGAGGGCAGCGACCGTCGCGTCTGACTCGTGATCGAGCCCCATGTCGCCAAATACGGCTACGTCCCACGGTCTGCACCATCCATCGTGCAACGCTCAGCAATCATGAGCACAAGCATGCATGGCACACGCAGTGCTCGCCTACCCTGGTGAATCGGCACTAGGCAGGGTAACGAAGCTGAACTGGGCAGACCAAGCGCTGCCTCCTCCGCACACGTAGTAGTAGCGGGTGGCGGGCTTCAGCGCCGATAGAACCACGTTGTGGATGACGCCTATAGACACCACCACAACGACACCGCGTGAATACCGCACCTTGAGTGCCCCTGCTGTGCCGACAGCAAGCATGCATGCCGTACCATTCCAACCGGTCTGAGAGTAGGTGGTCGTGTCGCCTTGGGCTGTGCTCGTGTAGACGCCCGGTTGGGTGCCGTACCTGACCTCGCTTGGCGCGTCTGGGCGCACGCCAAAAAGCAGGTCTTAGATGAGGACTCGCAAGACGTGTAGACTACAGCAGGCTGCAAGGACGTCTCCTACCTTGAAATGTGACCCATTGCACGGAAATCCTAGTCACATTGGTCTCGAGCGCGATGTGAACCTGCTGCGGCTGATTTGGACTGAAAACTTGGAAGTCGTTCGGCCTGAACTCTCCCCTCTTGTGACCCCAGGCGCCCTGGCTTGCACCCCACACCAAGAGAAGCAGCAGGGTGGTGCACCACGCTGTCAGCTGCATAGCGATTCAAATGATTTGATCGCGATCGTTGTGCGTTTTCGTCTTTTGTTGGTGTGTCATGTTTCTTCGCTTGCTTCGCTCGACATTTCCGCCAACTCGTGGCAAACACGCACGGCACGCACGGCATGTGTGGCAGGCAACAGAGACCCCCGCTGGGCTCAGCGTGAGAAGACGTCGGCGGTCCACGCCTTGTAGTCGTAGCCGTCAGCGGCGGGCGGGGCGGTGCTGGTGAAGTAGCTAGTATCGTGCTCGTTCATGACGGAGCTCAACTTGCTCACCTGCGCCACTTCGCCGCCGCGGTTGATGAGATCAAAGGAGACCAGAATGTCCTCCTTGGTGTTTGAAACGGCCAAGAGGTCGATCATGAACGCCTTGAACGCTTCATAAGGCACGGCACCCTGTACATACGACAACAGCAACAACACAAGAACTTAGGCTATGGCTCATTGTGGATCACAACACAGGAGAGGATGTGGGTACGTTGGTGCCGCGCTGTTCCACGATCTCATCGATCTGTGACCTGGTTTTCTCCTCGCCCAGGGAATAGAAGCACGCCTTGAGCTGCTTCTTGGAGAGGGCCCCGGTACCTTCGTCGAACTGCTTGAAGTTGTCCTCGATCTCGGAGATCTGCTCTGCCGACAGACCCTTGAGCTTCTCGTTGGCGATCTCGTTCTGGAGCATCTTGGCCTTCTTGTCGAGAAAGTTCTGGTACTGATCCCACTGTGTCAGCACGTCCTGTGGCGATGTAACACACGTTGAAACGGTGTTGTCAGTCAGTCATGCGGGAGGCAGAGTTAACATTGTCACACAGCAATGCTGCATTACCTTCGCGATAAGGGTAGTGTGGCGGTTGTTGGTAATCTTACGCTCGTCCAACTTGGCCTGAAGATCTTGAACCTGGTGAACTCTGCCCCCGTCCTCGTCCAGTTTGGCGAGCCTCTCCTCCACGTAGTGGAGCTGCGGCTCCAAACCGTCCTTAGATTCGGTTATGCGGTCCTTGGTATCGACGATCCATTGAGACAGCGGGTCGGCCACCGACGCAAACTCCTTGCAAAGCGCATCATTTACGCGTTGTCTCTCCAGCTCGGTCTTGTACGCCTCAGTTGTGTCGGCGATGGCCTGCGCGCGTCGAGTTTTAGTCAACGTCCTCAGCTGTTGTAACGCTCATCAGGCCGTGATGACGTACCTTGTCGAGGGCTGCGCGGGTGTTGGAAAGATCATCGGGCGTCAGAGGCGAATAGGAGTTGTCCTGAACGCCAAGCTCCTGACCCTGATTCCAGATGTCAATGGCCGCGCTCTGGAGCTGGTCAACCTGGCTCGTGATGTCCGATACGAGGCCATTGAGCACGCTTTCAAAGGCTTCAACCTCCTGCAACGTAAAACCAAAGTGCACTCTGGTCAGGTGCACATGGTCGTTAGCAAAGTAAGCCTCTGGATCAAATCAAAACCAGGCAGCCAGTACCCGGCAAGCGTTTCGGTCTTGTTGCGAGTCCAGCGGTTGAAAGCGCTGGCCAGCTTGGCCCACTCGAGACGCAGCCTCTCCTTCTCGATCTCGCGTGCGAGATCAGCCTCGAGATCCGGCCTGCGGGCGGCGGAGAGCGCTAGCAGCGAAGCGAAGTGGGATTCGATCTCTTGCGTCCTCTCTGACGCCTCAGCGGAGCGTTCGTAGCTGTTGGAGAGTAGCTCTTGCCCAAGGGTGGAGAGTCTGACACACCCAGTTTGCTTCAGCTCAGCCGCCTCGAGGTCAAAGGCGTCGAGCAGCTTCAACTGGAACTGAGCGGCACCCACTGAATTGATCTCAGGTCGGTCCTTCAGATAAGCGTCCTAATTGCATGGTGTCATTTCATGTGGAAGCCACCATTCGGATTAGCATTATCAGCTGCACTGAAGGTTCGTCGAGTCGAGTAGGCACCTTCTCCTTGATCCACTCCCGGAGAGTTTGAGTGAGACTGGTGTGCTGACCATCGAGAGCGAGGAGCCTGATCTGCCTGTTGAGCTCCGCGTGCAGGGCAACCTTACGCTCCTGTTCGCACTCTTCCAAGTGATGAACGGCGGTATTGAAGTCCTGCAGCGACAGGCCGGTGCCTGGCTCGAACTTGGGCCTGTGGTTATGGGCGAGCCTCATCGACAGATTGTTGTACACAGTCTCGAGGTCGAGTTGATGACCAATAATGATGTTCTTCTCATTCGTCTTGTAGGCGTAGAATTCCTCCAGGCGCTGCTGTGCTCCAGCCTGTATTGCTTGCCTGTGTCAGCACGGAATGGAGGATTTAAGGCATGTTGCTTAGTAGTGTGTACCATCGTGTTGTCGATGTTTCTGTCCTCGAGGCCAACGCGCACCTGATAGAGAACGGTGCATTACTACTGTCAGGGAGGGTTATTGAATGGGATTGTTTGTAAAGAGATAGTGTGTGCCTTGTTGATAAGGTCGTTCAGCTGAGTCGCCTTCTCACGGTACTCAGCACGCATCGCGTCGTTCTCCTCGGTGAGCTTGATCACCTTGCCGATGCGGCGAGCGGCCAAGTCCAGCTTCCGCTGCTCGGCAATGCCGTAGTAGTACTCTGACACATACACGACCAAACTGTTCTCGTCGAGCTTCTGAATGTCTGCAAGGTTGGGGAGTGGAGGACAACCATTGAGCACATTGATGCAAAGGTTCAAAAGGAAGGGCAAGGACGTCTACCTGCGGGTGTGAGGTACTTCTCCAGCTGGAAGTAGTTCTCTGCTGCGTCCATCGCCGCCTGCAGCGTGGCGATGGGATCGCTCTTGTCAAGGCCTGCGTAGTCGATCAGCTGAGGGCGGTGCTTGTTGATGCTGGTAGATTGGCAAGGAAGAATCATTAATGTTGTGCAGCGACTCGCCAGACACAGTGAGAAGGAGCACTACGTACATGGCGCAGAGGGCGAGGCCGTCCTTGAACCCGTTCTTCCAGTTCTCGACCTTGATACCGTAGCCGGCGGTCTTGTTCTGAGCCCAGAGCAGCAGCGCGTCCTTGAAGTTCAGGGCCTGCTCGTCATCGGGGTCGCCGATATGCAGGAACTTGAGCATGCATGCCCACACTAGGCCCAGTACGCCCCTGTTCATACAGTCCCAGCCGGCGTGAGCCACAGCCCAGCTCCACAACACACACGAGAGCATGAGAAGGTACACCGTACCGCACGTCGCCGTCGACGAAGTTCTCAGCCTGAGGCTTGACCTTCATCTCCACGCCTGAGTCCCACACGAACTTGAGGGCGAGGTTGAGGTTGTCGATTTTCTGTACACGTTGTGCGCTGGGCTTGAGCGCTTTGCCGGTGTACGTCTTCTCCGAGAGCGCTTCGATGAGCTTAATGAGCAGAACGCCGTCCCTGACGTGTGTGAACGCGCACAGGGGGTGACAGCAGCCAACGTCAGCATCATCTTTGATTTGGAGGCCAAAGGGGGGGCGCAGTACCCAGCGTCCTTGACAACGTCGGTCACCTCCAGGCCGCTGTGTAGCAACTTCTGTCGCACCCAGCGCGAGAAGATAATGCGTTGCAGGCGCAGCCAGTCCCCGTCTTGCTTGTTCATGTTCATCTTGGGTACGTTCTAGTAATACAGTTTGTTACAATCTGTGACAACGTCCACGACACACACTAGCACTTCAGAACAACGTCTCAAGAGCTTGAAAACACAAGGCGGGGAGGCGTACACAGCTGTGTGATGTTGGTGAAGTTGTTGAGCTTGTTTGTTGAGTTCGTTTTCGTCAGGCGGCCTGGATACCGTCCCTCGCCGGGAGGGCCACGATTGGCTTGAGGGTAGACGGAAGCAGCCAACCAGAAGGAAGAGTCCTTCAAATGAACGATACGGCTCACCTGCCCNNCCCCCAACACTCGCGCACGAACGCAACACACAGGACAGAAGGCCGCGAGTGGTACGAGGAGTCTATTGTTACAATGTCGCAAGGGCTCTGTCTATGGGGTCTTAAGGCGACGGGTGCATCTTGTGTTCGATGTGGTAGCACTGATCGCACACGCGCACGGGCTTCGCCAAGCCAAAGGAGGGCAGCGCGACCTTCTGTGAACTGCAGGGCCCACAGAAGATGAAGCCGCACCTGGGGTGTAGCAAAACCATGTGCACTCGATCATCAGCAAAACTCCAGACTGGACAGGCAGGCAAGCTCTGAGCAAGGTGAGCTCGAGGGCTCTAGATGATGGTGATGACGTACCTTCGGCAATGGTGCCGACGTAGGGAGAAGTGGAAATCAGCGCCACAGGAGGTGCAGCTGTTGCCGCTGCTGTCGGGCACCCACTCGGGCAGCGAAGTGGCCTGTGCCGTCGGCGACGCAGCGGTGGACGACGTTGACGAGAGGGAAGAACCCAGCATCCTCTTCAGCCCTTGCTCGGCGATGTCGTAGAAGAGCTCCTGCACCTTCTCGCTGTCCCAGCACGCACTCACCTCGCGATACTCGATTCGCTTCCCCTGTACATGCGAACGTGTGGCGAATGAGGCTATAGCTAGGCACGCAGAAGGGTGCTGACGTACGTCGGCCCACGTTCGGATCTCGGCCTCTTGAATCTGCCTCTTGTCCTGTTGATCGCACTTAGACCCAACGAGGATAGGCAGCGATGTGTTGGTGCTCGAAGTGGTGACTTCCTCTGTTGCCATGGCCGTTTGCGTGTTAGGGCACAAACAGGGAGGAATGGAGAAGTTGCACGTTGCTTACCGATGAGCTTCTTCACAAAGATGAACGACATGATGTCGGTCACGTCGAACAGGAAGATGACCACATGAGCGCCCTGGTAGAACATGTGGCCCAATCTGTCCACAAAGTGCTCAGCGCCTACACACGCGCGTACACACACACACACACACCATGAGACGCGCACAATTCAATCACCGATGTAGCGCCGAGCGTGGATAGCAAGCAAAGAGGATGACTCGCAACGCATACCGGAGACGTCCCACAGAGAACACTTGACGCTGGTGCCATAGAGGTTGATGAGCTTCACGAGGTAGCTGGCTCCCACAGTGGGCGCCGTGTCCTCCCTCCCGTGCTTGTCCTCCTCCTTCTTCTCCTGTACCACCGACGGTGATGGTGAAGTCTTGGCTCGGTCGTGTCCCGCGTGCTCGGGCTCGTGGCCGGACGTCGTCGACGGCTTCTTGGCATAGACGAAGCGGTTGAGCAGCCGCGTCTTGCCCGACCCCACCTGTCCGAACAGCACCAGCTTGAGCTCGACTATGGGACCGCCTCGCTTCCGCAGCGCCTCGCCCATCCTCTCCCCTTGGAGCCGCCTGGAAGCCTGCGCCTCATCCGCGCTCGCGGCAGCAGGTGATGGTGGTGACCCGACGGCAGCCGCGGTCGTGGGCGGACGCGCAGGGACGCGAGGTCCGGCTGCAAGTCTCGTGGTGGGAGGAGACGAGGCGGTAGAGGGAGAGAATGATGGGGGAGAGGGTGTGGTGACGGCCGTCACGGACGGGTTGTTCTGCTGGTGGGGGCGAGGAGGGATGGGGGGACCTGCCGCGACCGGCGGTGAAGTCGCATCGTTGGCGGGCGGTCGTCGGATGAGAACGCTGCCACTGCTATTGCTCAATGGCGGATAGTTATGCGCAGTGCGCGGCGGTACGCGCGGTGCCACAGCTCGGGTCTCCATCACTGCCGGCAGAGCCTTCACCTCCACAATTAATTATTGACAAAAAGCTCGGGCCGCCTGCATACTTGGCATTCTGCCGATCTCGAAAAGAAAGGAAGGTTGCGTTGGGAAGAAAAGAAAACACAGGGTATGGGAGCCACATTCATGTACACTGCCAATCACTATTTCAACCAGGGGGTATCATGGCGTATGCTGGACTTGAAATCCCTTATCCAGACCTTTCGGTGGAAAGGCACAAACCTAAAACCGAAAGGGAAAAAGAAGATAATCGGGAAAGAAAGAGGAAACAATTAGCCATTGTTTTGCGTCTTCCGTGAACGCGTGAGCGGGTGGGTGGCCTGTTGGCCGGCAGTGTTCTGCACACAAACACTCACTCTGCCCAACACCCACCCACTCAAGATGATGTTCGGCAGCAGTGCCCAGTTTATGTACGATGTGCCCTTCTCCTCAGACGAGGAGGAAGAGGACGGTCCCTACTACTACGACGGCGAGGAGGAGGACCGCGAGTTGCCTACCCACCCCGCCGGGCCCGAGGCGCTGCCGACGAGGGAGGGAAAGGGGAAGGAGAAGGACGTTGAAGGTGACCATCACTACGTAGACCAGGAGCAGCTCGACGAGCTTCTTGCCCGCCGCCTCCAGTACGGCGACGACCCGCCGCCCGAGCACCTCGGCGCACCCATCACCGAAAAGGTTGCCCTCACCGACTATCTCGCCCCCAAGACGCGTCCCTCGCAGGTTTGTCCCCTCTCAATTTTAAAAAAATATGATTTAGTGTTAAAATCAATAAATCAATATAATAAATACACACCGCAACAGAAAGTATTATTTTTATTTTTCTCATTTTTTATTTTATTTAATAGGAGAAGAAGAGCAAGGTTGGAGGAGCGAAGAAGAAAGACCACGCTGAGAAGCGCAAGCGCGAGGCCGCCGCACTGCAAGCCAAGTTCGGAGACCTCTTCGAGGTATCTTCTTCCGGCGCGCCGACCACGAAGCCGGCGAGCAAGGGCGGCAGACGCTCGCGATCCCACAGCAAGAACACCGCCACCAGCGGCGGCAAGCAGTCAGCGGCAACAGATGGGTCGGCGATTGCCGAGGAGTGGACCCTTCGCCTCCTTGCTGGTGATGGTAACGCGTTGCCATTGCTTGATCGTGCTTGTATCGCGTGCACGCTATCGTGCGCATGTGCTTACGTCTGCCGTGATGTGCCTGTGCCACAGAGTTGCTGGAGCTAGGATTCAAACTACCGCACGCCTATCCATCGGTGCCGGCGAGCGTGAGCGCTCGGCTGAGCCTCGTGAGCCTCAGTGGAGGAGTCTCATGCAAGAAGACGCAGAAGAGTGCGCAGCAGGACGAAAAGGGGAAAGAAAAGGTTGATTCGGTGGTCGATGCCGCTTCTGCTGAGGACGACGAAGCGCATGCGTTCGCGGAGGACGAGGCCAAGCAGGCCTGGGACAGTACTCAGCGAAGGGAGAAGATTGATCGTTCCCTCTACGACAGCTCCGTCGTCAACCTCCTCCAAGAGCAGGCCAACAAGGGCGCCAAGGTTCCCGCTCTTGTGGAGCTCGCACGTCAGTGGTACGTGGCACTCAATCAGATGCACATTCGATCCCTATCGCTGAATCTGACATCGTATGCGTACCATCCTAGGCTGGACTTGTATATAACATGCCAGGCCGAGCTCGAGCGTCAGAGGAAGGCCAGAGCGCAGAGGGAGGCTGAGGCCGCGGCCCCGCGCACAGCCCTTGCCGACCTCAGAAAGCGTACGCAGACAACTGTCTTGCTTGAGGCTGATCCACTCTGTCTGCTTACACATAACACGGCATTGTGTGGCATCATGCAGCGGCGCCTGAACTGAACAACTTCCAGTCGTGGCTGCTGCGGCTGGGCCTTAAGAAGCAGGTAAAGCCCGATTACCTCGAGGAAGTGGACACCGAGGAGATCTTCAATCGAAAGCTGGCTGAGCGAAAGCGATTTATGCGTATGCGAAAGCCTTTTCTCCATCCCGTTGCACACGACGTAGCACTCACCTCTCTTCTCATGTTCGTTCGTGTAGAGCGACGAAAGGTGGAATCGCTGTGGACCCTGTGTATTGCGGTATGCCCGCATCTGATTCACACGCGTAGGGTTCACATGTACGACTTGCTGATTATCAACTTCATCTTCTCTCTCTTTTGTGACAGGCCATCGGCGACTCCCTCCTACGGTACGAGTCGCTGGAGGGCTTTCCGCTACAGCTGCGGATGGAGGTGCTGGCCTACCTCGTGTCGGAGCTGCGACTGCTCTACAAGGAGCACTTGGAAGTGCTTCTCGACACCGAGTTTGTTGCGCTCGATTTCTCGGGCTTGGCACGGAACGGCGCCGAAAACAAGCTCAAAGACGCTCACCTCAAGATCGTTGGAGAGAAGTGCCCGCGCCTCAGGGAGATCAACCTCACCGGTGCAGTCAAGCTCAAACCCTCCGGTCTCAGCGATGGACTCTCCAAATGCCATATGGTGCCACACTCACTTCTACTGTTCCTCCTTCCGTGAGGGTGAGTAGCTAACTCCTATGTTATGTGTTGCGGGGCACAGTTGTCGAGGCTGGTTGTCGATGATTGTGCTAAGGTAGACGATGACGCCATGACGGCTGTCATCGAAGGTTGCCCACTGCTGACCTTCTTCTCTGCCCGACGCTGTCCTCTGATCACGCATATCACCCTCTATCTGCTGGGTAATACCTTCTCTCTCCTTCCTCTTCCATCAAGCTTTACTTGAGCCTCACATCCACGCGTCTAGGTCGCCGCTGCAGTGATCTATCGTCGGTGATCGTTGCGGGTTGCGTCAAAATCGCTCTAGAAGGCGTCATCAACCTCACCCGCATGTCCAAACGGTTGCAGGTAGGCCTCCATTCCTCGTCTCTTCATTTGGTCGTCACCCTCCCGCCGAGAGTCTGGCTTCAGACTGAATCATTTGTTGGCTAGGTCCTCGACGCCTCTGAGGTGGGCAATGAGTACACCTCGGCAAGCAAGTACTACGTCGAGCCCAACCGGTATGTACACTATGTTTGTTACGCTCAACGGCGTCGTTCCCCCTCCCCTTCCCCTAACAAGCAATTCACTGCCAGACTGTCCAACCAATGGCTCAACTCGGTCACCTTCGATCGCTGCAAGCGAATCACGAGGGGGTTCCTTCGAGGTATGACCTGCGCGTGCACGGGGAACTGTGTTCTTATTGATTACTCACATGCTCGACTCAATGGATCACGTGACGCGCAGAGCTATTCGGTCCTCTGCCCGGGCAGGTGTGTCCCAACTTGGCCACGGTCTCGCTGCGTGACTGTCCGCTAATCACAAATGGCACTCTTGAAGAGGTATTGATGAGCCTCTCATTGCTACCGCCAGGATGGTTGTTGACGTCAGTGCTTGTACCTGGTGGTGCGTGTGTGCAGGTGATCTTGCCGGCGTGTCCCAATCTACAGGCTCTTCATTACGCGGGGTCGAAGAAGGCCACCGGAATCTCTGCAGTCAACCTCAACGGACTCTCCTTCCTCGAGGGCTGCAAGTATGCCTTCCCCGTCCGCGGTGCCAAGCTGCCCGTTCGTCTTCAGATGGCTCGCAAGGACCTCGCCCAAAACGCCTCCGTCGCTGGTGTCGTAAAGACGCCAATCACCCAGGCCGCGATGCGGCGGCTTGTCCCTGACCCGACGGCGTTCCTCAGGTCGGCCCGTCAATTCGACACCAACGTGCTGGCCCGACAGGCCATGCGCAACATCAACTCCCTCACCCTGGCAGCGTGCGGGTTCGCGGACCAGTATAACCTCCTCGACTTCATCATCTCGCTGCCGGCCCTTCGATACCTCGACGTCACCAACACCAACGTCCGGTTCAAGCAGCTGCTGTTCTCGTGCTACTACTTCCTCCCTCAACTCGAGACGCTCATCTGCAAGCGCAATGAGGACCTGGTGCCAACGCGCTTTACCCCTATGCGCTCTGCCCTCTCCCTGTTCGGTAAAGAAGAAGAAGAGTCGGCAGAGCCAGATACGGCCGACCGCTTCGAGCTCCGGGAGAAGCACGTTAAGGCCAAGCTTCTCCTCGACATGGAGAAGGAGCAGCATCTGGTGAAGCAGCAGGGCGAACAGGCCGACAGTGCGATCAAGCGCAAGTTGTGGATCGTGCAGCACATCGAAGGCGATGATAAGCGTTACGCGCCTCGCCTGCACACTCTCGACGTGTCGGGGCACTCCTTTGGCGGCAGTACGTTGCTCCCCCCCCCCGGAGCCATCGCTTTCACCACACGACACGCTTTTGCTCCTCCTCGTGCTGCGCTGACCTGCAGCGATCGCCCCCCAGGCTTTGAGTTTGCGGATCTCATCTCGAACCGGTGCCCCGAGCTGCGGACGCTGAGCTTGTCCAATGTTCGCGGTCTCGGAGATCGTTCGCTGCTGCAACTGCTCGATCAGTGTGTCCACATGCAAACCCTCAACCTCCACGGCCACACCGACCATACTGTCACCTGCCTCCGCCAGAAGAAGCCCTCTCTCGAGATCTGCCGTCGCGAGAGCTGGTGAATGAGCTTTTGTTCATGGCCTCTCAAATATGTAAACGTATGTGTCTAGCGCACGGCCTTGTGCCCAATCTTTGCTTAGTCTCCGACTTAGTGCTCTTTCCTTAGTCCTTCGCGTCCGTGATGCCCTCGTTCGAGATCTGGTACACGCACTCGGTCTGGCCAAAGGCGCGTGGTGTTAGCCCTCAGATGTGAGACCTGATGCTTACCCAGCAAGCAGGAGTGTACCTCAGGCAGGCACGGTGAATCGTAGATTTTGCAGATGCGCTGTTCACCTCTGCCCTTCCTCAGTGACAGGCGTGTGGTAGAGGCGTGAGCAAGGACGTGCCCGCCGATGGGCTTCTTGGCGTCTGAGAGTACGGCATTAGGGTCCAACCTCGCTACTCGATTATCGATGGCACAGGTGCTCACGTACCGGCCACGAACATGGCTCCACCGCCAGGGTCAGCGGTCACCTGGTTGGTGATGAAGACAGCAACGTTGAACTCCTCGGCGATCTTCTGCAGCTTGCTCATCATGCGGCCAAGCTTCTGTTGCCTCTCGGCCAGTTCCCCGCGACCCGAGTAGTCCACCCGGAACAAGGCCGTCACCGAGTCTACGATCTGAGAGAAGCGAGGCGAATGAGCCTCTTGCGGAGCAACTTGAGGAAGAGTAGACTCACCAAGAGGCGGTACTGATCTTCGACCATCTTCGCAGCGATCTGCACAATAAGCTCCAGCTGATGTTCGTGCGTGAAGGCTCTGGCGTACACTGCGTGTACAACAAACCATTTATGAGGCAAGTTCCTACCGTCTCTACGTGTGATGAGAACAACGTACCGATGTTGTCGAGAGCAGCCATTGGGTCCAGACCGAACCTCTCAGCGATGGGTTTGATTCGCTCGGGACGGAACGTCCTGCACGAGAGAGAGAATGTGCGTACGCGGTTCAGCTTCCAGATCCTTCAAGCTCGCGTGAGTTAGCTCCGGCCCTCCCCCACGCACCCCTCGGTGTCGATGTAGGCCACCTTGCCGTTGCCTCCGTTCATGTTGAGCGGCAGCTGGGTGGTGACGCAGAGGGTATGGCACAGCTGGGTCTTGCCCGTTCTGAACTCGCCTGTATGACGAACAAAACGAAGTGGCGTACACAACGCTGTGGGTGTTACCACGACTGTTGTTGCGCTCTGACGAAGCAAGCCTTGGCGCTGGAGGATGTGTCCGACGTACCAAAGACCTCCGTGATCGACATGGTCTCGACCCCTCCGCCGAGCAGTTGATCCAGAGCGGCGCAGCCCATGGTGATCCGTACCACCTCCTTCCTCTTGATGAGCATCTCCG
This sequence comes from Acanthamoeba healyi, assembly GCA_000826305.1. Classification (NCBI taxonomy): domain Eukaryota; phylum Discosea; order Longamoebia; family Acanthamoebidae; genus Acanthamoeba; species Acanthamoeba healyi. Next base: position 18,601 of record CDFA01025817.1, on the reverse strand, counting down.
ATCCGGTCATAAAGCTCGCAAAGTGGAGCTTCCCCGCTGCCTCGAGGATCTTGTCCACCTTGGCCTCTGATATGCCCTTGATCGCCAGCAGGTTCTGCAAACGGTGCAACGTTGTGTGAGTACGAGGCTACTACCTCGCTACTCGAGTAGCGAGTCATCGACGTCGTAGTACCTTCCTGGTGTTCATGAGCAGGCTGGCTACGGTGTGGCATCCACCGAGCTTGAGCTTCTTGATGTCGGCCACGTTGACGCCGAGGTCCTGCAGCTTGTCGATCTCCTGGAAGCCGACGGAGACGTGATCCACCTCCTCTTCCTCTTCGACCTCGGCGCCCTCTACTGCCTCCTTCTCGGCCGCCGCGGCCTGCTCCTTCCTGCATGATAGCGAGTTGAGGGGTGCATGCACGTTGAGCTTTCACGGCTGGGCGCTAGCGTCCACACGAGCAAGTAGGCGGTACGTACTGCTTTCTCACGGATCTCGACATGGCTTGGGTGGGCTGGTGTAGCGGTGGTGGTGTGGTGTGTGTTCGAAGGCGCTACGGTACAAAACAAAAGTGTGTCCTACTCGCGCCTCTTCTTGCCGGCGCAAGTAGCGGCCTCCCTCCCCCCTCCATCTTGTCTGACGTTCGTGTCGTGTAGCGCCTTCGTCGATTTGGCGCCAAATCTCAGCGTGAGAGAAATCACACAAGAAATTCATTTTCACGCTCACGACAGAGACGAAAACGTTTCCCAAGCGCGAGCAAGAGCGCACAACAACTTATACGACGATGGGCGGGACGATGTCGCTCCTGTTGCTTGTGCTAGGACTTTTTGGTACGAGTGCTCAAGCTTTCTTCCTGCACAAAACCACGCATTGCAACTTCTTTTATTTTTTGTTGTAAATGAATTAATTATTTGTGTGCTGCAGCTGCGGTGGCAACACTACCGAGCCTGGCGCGAGGCCAGTGCGTGCCTGTGTCGGGCCTGTCGTTCTGCTCCAGCGTCAACTACTCGGTCAATGCGTCCTCCTTCGCCAATGCGGGCAGCTCGCCGCAGGAGCAGGACCATCTCGTGCAGGCGTGGTACGAGAAGAACGCGCCGGACCAGCTGCAGACGCAGGACTGCCTCGAGGCCTGGAAGGCCTACTTGTGCTCCTTCTACTTCCCCAAGGTTCGCCGTGTGCTGCTCTCGTTCAGCGGGCATTTCTTGAGGTTAGCTGACTAGTTAGACGCTCAACCACGCCAGTGCCCGTACTGCAGCGCAGTCAACGGTACGTCCGCTAACCAATCCCCATCTCTGATCGTGAGAGACCGCAGTGAGCTCACACGAGACGCGCTGCGTGCACAGGCATCTGTCGAAGCGCGTGTATCGCGCTAACCGCACGATGCGCGCATCAGGTGCAGGACTACATGGCGACGTGCTACGGCGGCAATCTCTTCGTGAACGACACCGACAGCTCCGCCTTGTGCACACCCTATTCCCTGACCGGTCTGCATGACGCCGATCGCACTGGCGTATTGGCCAAGGTCGCACCACCGGCTCGTGCACTCAAGGAGGCGCCGCCTCTCTTCCGTTGCCAGCTCGTACCGGCGACCTACGCCTCATTCTGCCGGCCCTCGTGGAGCGTGGCCAGTGCGCCCAACGACTACATCGACGTGTGGACGCGCATGGACAATGTCACCCAACTGCGCTGGAGCACCTACGCCTCGGCGGGGGTCACCGACGCCTGCAAGGAGTCGCTCCGCGTCTACTTCTGCGCTGAGTACTTTGCGCCCTGCAACGGCGCGGCCTCGGTGTCCGACCCGCTCACCCAGGTCCTGATGCCCCTCTGCACGCGACTCCAGAACGATTGCCCCGCCGGCATGGTTCGCAAGCTGTGCAGCTTCAACCCCTACGCCCCGCCGGACCCACGCGAATGTCTCAACACCGGCCCCGCCTAGGTCGTTGTACCTCTGACGTGCGAGATCGTGAGTGACTGACGCATCATCTGTACGCGGCGTGCCACTCCACCATACATGCTACTACT
>CDFA01025817.1:0-14164 GCA_000826305.1 Acanthamoeba healyi | reverse complement strand
ATTGAACTCATCTCTCACCTCTCCCGCCACCAGGACGACACCTTGATCAACCCCAAGTCCGGCCGGGCTTTCCCTACCGGTACCGGTTTACCCAAATTTTAATATTTGCATTTCAATTGAAATTATTTTATTTGAAGAAATATTAAAACTGCAAAACCGCAGGGCGCTCGGACTGGAAGTGGTGGAACGCCAAGGTGCCGGCGGCGCTGAAGAAGCTGCACGAGGACGGGTACAAGCTGGTGATCTTCACCAACCAGGCGGGCATCACCAAGGGCAAGACGACGGCCAAGGACATCCAGGGCAAGATCCTCGATATCATCGGAGAGCTGGGGGTCCCGGTGCAGGCCTTTGTGGCCACCACCGAGGACAAGTGGCGCAAGCCCTCGCCTGCCATGTGGCACTACTTTGCCAAGCACCACAACGGCGGCGTAGAGATCGACATGAAGCAGTCCTACTACTGTGGCGACGCTGCAGGTACCACGATCGTGTTGCGTGCGCACGAGGAGCAGGCGTTGGTGGGCATCTTCTGACGATCAACGTTTCTCCACTCCCACTACTGCTCGTAGGTCGCGCCAAGGCGTGGGATGGCAACGCCAAGACGAAGAAGGATCACAGCACTAGCGACCGCAAGTTTGCACACAACCTGGGCCTCCCCTTTAAGACCCCCGAGATGCTGTTCTTCGGGCATGAGGACGTGGAGTTTGAGTGGAGGTCCATTGATCCTACCACCATCCCCAAGAGTAATTCCTCCTCGCCACTGTTTATCGCACTCGCTGACCTCTCTTTCGACTATGTAGCTGGCAAGGCTTTCGAGGGCGAGGTCACGTCGGACTCGCAGGAGATGATCATCTTCGTCGGCTTCCCTGCCGTGCGGCACCCTCTCCTCTCTCGCTTGGTCTCCCCTGCAGCAGTCCCTGGGCCGATGCTCACCACTCTGTTACCTAACAGTCAGGTAAGTCGACGTTCGCAAAGCGCCACTTAGTGCCCCAGGGCTACGTCCACGTCAACCAAGACACCATGCACTCCAAGGCCGGCTGCCTCAAGGCCGCTCGTGCCGCTGTCGAGGAGGGCAAGAGGTACGCACTTGGCACACACTCGATTGACCCTTGCGGCAAGGTCAACAGGCTCACTTGTCCTTCCTCTAGTGTGGTGATCGACAACACCAACCCTTCGGCCTCAGTCCGCTCCGAGTACATTGCGATTGCTCAGGACACCGAGATCCCCGTGCGCTGCTTCGTGTTCAAGACTCCACTCGAGCTGGCGCAGCACATGAACTCCTACCGCGAGAACGTGTTTGGTGTGAAGCACGTACCCGGTGTGGGATACAACATGTACGATCCCCACAGGTCCGCTTGCTTCGTGCGCCACCCGGCTCACCAACCCGCTCTCTTGCACTTGCAGGTACAAGAAGAACTTCAAGCCACCGAACAAGTCCGAGGGCTTCACCGAGATCAAGGAAATCAACTTTGTGCCGCACTTCGACGACCCCAAGAAGGAGGAGCACTTCTATCACTTCACCTAAGCCCCATTATGCTTCCCCTCTTCTTGCAATGAAGGCACGTCGCACTTATTGCTGTAGAGCACTGTGAGCCTCTTAGTTGCGGGCGGAGAAGGCCTTGATCTCGTCCATGAACTGGTGGCACACCTCGAGCGCGAGTTCGGTAGTGGCAGCTTCGCCGATGACCCTGATGATGGGCTCGGTGTTGGACTTGCGGAGGTGCACCCAACGCTTGCCCTTGGCGTCGTTGATGTCGATGCGCAGGCCGTCGCTGTCGTTCAGCGTGGCCTCGGCCCTTCCTTGCCACTGCTTCTTGAAGTGGGCCACCACGGCGTCGGCATCGATGCCCTCGATCGGCGCCTTCAGCTTCACGATCTCGTACTGCGGCAGGGTGGCCTTGAGCTCGCTGATGGCGCCGTTGAAGAGCGCAAGGTGCTGGAGCGTGAGCGCGGCGGCGACGAGCGCGTCGCGACCGATGTGAATGTCGGGGAGCATCACGCCGCCGTTGCCCTCACCACCGATGACGGACTTGACCTCTTGCATGCGCTTGGCGACGTGGATCTCACCCACCGGGGTCGAGTAGACTGGACATCCGAACTTCTCTGCGATGTCGTCATTCGCTCTGCAAGGGGCAGCATGATCCGTCAATCAACAAGTCACGGCACTGGCACATGCGATGGCCACCCTCGTCGAATCCGTCAACACGCACCTCGAGGAGGAAAGATTCTTGCACACGGGACCCCTCTTGCCGCCATGCTCCAGCACGAACTGCACTGCGAGCGCCAGCGTGTATTCCTCGCCCAGCGGCTTGCCTGACACGAGCAGCATCATTAGAAAAGCAACAAGCTCCGCGCATCTCCTGATGAGACGAGGAGACTTACCAGTTTCATCAATGAGCACGCAGCGATCAACATCGGGATCCACGGCAATGCCCAGATCAGCTTTTTCGATCTTCACCAACTCGCATAGCTCACCCTGAGGAGTAGTTGATGCTAAGCCGAGTACGTGGTGTATGAATGGAAGGAGTGGAGAGGTACCAAGTTCTCAGGGATGGGCTCTGGCGAGTGCGCAAAGCGACCGGTCTGCTCGAGGTTGGTGCCCACCACCGTACAGCCCAACTCCTTCAGCAGCTCCATCATTATGGGTCCACCGGCGCCTGCGATGTGTGTACCCTCCCGTGAGTACTTTCTCATGTGTGCGCACACCGCGCGCAGAAGAGCGCTGTCGCTTACCGTTAACGGCGTCGAGGCAGACCTTGAACTTCTTCTGCCGTATCTGATCGACATTGATGTAGTCGAGGCCGAGGATGGCGTCGATGTGGCCGCGGTAGGCCTGCGACGCCAGCTCGAGCTTGCCGGTGGCGTTGTAGTCGGGGAAGTTGAACTTGCGCGCATCAGCGATGGCAAACATCTCCGTGCACTTCTCCGGCGATAGGAACAGGCCATCGCGATCCACGAACTTGAGGCCTGTGCGTGCCGTGAACACGACGTCAGAGAGGCATCACCCCATTGCACCCTCACGCATTCCACTGTACGCACCGTTCCAGGGCTCAGGATTGTGGGAGGAGGTGATGATTACACCACCATCGGCCTTCATCACCTCGGTCAAATATTGAACCTGTGCCGTGCACGCACGCAGCACGAATGAGACGATGTACGCTCACCACCCTCACCCACACCAACACAAGCGCCTGTTCATGGATCGTACGGTAGGAGTGGGGACGATGCCGACATCGAGGACGTCGTAGCCATGGGCCATGAGCACACCGTGGGCGATGCTGGTGACCCAGGGGCCGCTCACGCGCGAGTCGCGGCCGAGCACAACCCGCTTGCCGGCCTGCAGCGTCGCAAAGGCCGCCACGTAGCGCGCCACCACCTCGGGCAGCAGAGACTCGCCCGCAATGCCCCTCACACCCGATATCGTCACCTGTGTGTACGACGTGACTCACGTGAGTCTGAGCCAAGGAGCGAGACGACGGCTGCCTTCAAGCGAGGGAAGAACACAAATCGAACAAAAATCGAGCACATAAAGCACACTAAGATCTCCTGTAGGTTTGTGACGTACCATCAACGCCATGGCTTGCTTGTGTTTGTATGCTCTCTTGTACTTGTGTGCGTGAGTCTGTTGCGGTGGTGTTAGTGCTCGCGCCTCGTCGCTCCTGTGCCACGTCAGTTTTCCTAAAAGTTTTCTTTTTATTTTCCTGTGCGTTCTCCTCGTGCAGTGCGATCACACGGTCTTGTCCCGCGAGCCGCACGACTTGGCGCGCTTCTTCCTCTTCCAAAACTTGATGCTGCCCTCGGAGCTCAGGTCTGTGCTGTCGGCGGTGCCCGAGGACGAGGAGGAGGAAGAAGAAGAGGAGGAGACGGTCTCGCGAGGCGACGCCAACGAGAGGATCGAACCGGCGCGCGGCGTGCGCGGCGAGTTGGACGCCGAGGTCGACGCCACCGGCTGCTCGATCTTGGCCCGCGACGTGCTGCGCTTGAGCGTGTGCGGTGTGAGATGGCCTGCGCGCGGTGACGGCCCGGGAGAGTGTCGAGGCGACTGTCCCTCGACTCCCCGCTTGTTGGTGGTAGTCTTGGAGTCGCCGTTGCCGCTTCCTCCGCTGGCGGTGCTGGGAGATGATCTCGTGATCGGGAGAGAGGGCACGGCCGAGGACTTGCGAGGCGAGGTCTCTCCCCGCAAAAAGGTGGTGGCCGACGCTGACGCCGAGAGGAATGGCGATGCACCGGCGGGTGACGACGAGGAAGACGACAGCGAAGACAAGGGCTGAACCGGAACGTCCCGCTCGCTCGACGAGAAGAGGACGGGCGCGGTGGCTCCCGTCGGGAGGGTGGCGTTCTTGCGCCGCTTGGGTGGCAGGATTATGTTCTGGTTCCAGTTCGGGGCACCCGAGACTCCCGATGCCGCCGAATCGGACTGCGACCTGCTGCGTGTCTTATCGGCGTTGGCGTCGCTCTCCTCGTATTTCTGCACGCGCGTGTGAGAAAGAAGGTAATCAGCGTGGTGTAGGTAGAGCAGGTGATGACACGGCGAGTGCAGCATACCTCGGGCGCATATTTCTTGATTGTCTCAGAGAGTAGGATGTTGCGGGTACGCTGAATGGAAACGCCCAACTGATTGCGCTTGTAGGCCGCACGCTCGCTATTTACAACTGCGTGTGGTGCCCGATCCGGTCCAAGAGGAGATGAGCACACACTACACACGACGCGAGTTTGCAGTGCGAGGCACGTACGTTTGGTGAGCAGGAACTCGCGGAAGTCCACGGGGTCGTAGAACACGGGTGGGTCGGGCAGACTCGGACCAAAGTCGGGAATGTTGCTCTTCACGGTAACCGCCACCTTGTACCCCACCTCCTGTCACGCCATCTCGTAAGTTATGATCCAGGGTATATGAGGTACGGTGAGGAGGGTGAGGAGGTACGGCTGAGGAGGACTGGTTGTCGTTGGGCACAAGCTGAACGACCACGAACACGTTGTTGAACTGAGACTGGATGGAGATGGGCGAGAAGGGCGTTTTGCCCGATACGAAGACGAGTACGACCACGTCGTTGCCGATATGCCGCTTGCGTCCGATCTGTTGCTCGTCCTTGGGGTTGAACGGGATCATCGTGGAGACCTACATAGTTTTGTCAATGAACAGTGTGTGGCGTGAGAAGCCGAGGCTTTTGCGAGCGAGCATACTCCCCAGGAGTCGGTAGCTAAACGTACGTGGAACATGATATCAAGTCCCTTCCACTGCGCGAACACGGAATGCGTACCATCGGGCAGGCTCTCTGTGATACATCACACACGACGAGCACATTTATCAAACATCAACTTTTAACTCCGCATTGGTCGATTGATTAGGGGTCGCGTACTGCCGGTGTTCAGACCGCCCGTGTAGCCTTGCCAGCCCTTGAGTTCGATCTTTGGGCCCAGCAGCTTGAGGAACGCCTCGAAAGCCTCGTCGCCTTCCTCTGCACAGCGACGGGAAGAGCTGTGAGTGTCGTGCCTTCGGCCTGCCACCATCTGCTCGCAAGAGCCCAAACGTGGTGTGAGTGCGTACTGTTGGAGAAGAGTTCGTTCTCGGTGATCTGGTTCTCCTTGGCGAAAATGACCCCGAACTTGTGCGCAGCGACCAGCATCTGCTCCTCCAGCTTGAGTAGCGCCGCTTGACACTCCTCGACCTTTCCGGAGGGAGAGAGAACACCAGAGAATGATCATGTCAGGCATCCGTAGATTAGTACACAGTTGGGGGCTGCAGCTATCTTACCCTGATTGTGGCGAGGCTAGCGTGGCGCAGGACCGGGTGGATGGCCCTCTTGAGAGCCGACAGGAGAGCCGCGCTCTTGCCTCTTCGCCTGCGGTAACACTCGCCCGGAATGTGACCCACAATGGTGCTCTGGGTCGGGAGAGTAATAGAGTGAGAAGTCGTCACTTCAGTGTCGAGCGGTAAGCGTGCTGAAGGTACGCACCTGGTCGTAGCGCATGAGGTACAGGAACGACCCGTCGCGTGGATCTCTGGTCTTGAGAATGGAGATGGCGACAGGCCCGAGCTCGGGATCCAACCCCATGAAGTTTGCATGACCTGGAGACAGAGAGATAGAGATGTAAATTGTGACACAACAAAGGGTGGAATGGAGACTGGAAAGTTCGTACTGTGCGGGTAGAAGAGATCGCGATAGGCGAACGAATAGTTGGCCTCCTCTTCCAGCTGGTACTTCTCTTCCTCTGTTTGCTTCCGAACGCGTGGTTCTGTGTGTGACCAGACGGAAGGCGATGACGCAAAGAGCACACATACGCAATCAGCGTCATAGCTTCGCATTCTCTCGAGGAAGGCAACGTACTAGGTTCGAGGCGAGAACTGCCCTGGATGCGCCATCCGGCACATGGAAGTATCAGCCCTTGGGCCAGGCTGCCTGATGGAGTGAGAGGTTGCTGGAGAGAGACCAAGATACCACAAGCTTTAGAAAGAGGCTCGCTTGGATCAAGCTGGTCGTATCGTGTGCGTAGGCGCGTACTCGTGGAGACAGTTGGCTGTTGAACGACTCATCCTTGTCGTAGAGACTGAGATCGTCCAGGGTGGGTATGATGACGTTGTCGCGCTCGATGACCTTCTCGCGCGATCCTCTGCGCCAGAGCCAGCTGGCGCGGTGAGGCTCGTCTGCTTCGTCGTCGCGCTTGATCCGATCGCGCGAGATGAACTCGAGAATCGCCTTGCCCTTCTTCTTTATCCCCGACGAGGGCGCCGACGAGGACGATGATGTGCTCTCCGACGACGAGAATTCGTCTTCGGTGAGCACCTCGTCCCGCACCGACTTGCTTGACTCGTAGCCGCTCTCGCCCTCCTCGCCGTCGTCTTCGTTCTCCGAGTGGTCGGACTTGGCCTTGACGCCGGCTTTCTTCCACGCCTCGCGCCACTCCCCGTCCACGTCGCTCCCGCTTCTGCGCACGTTGCCGCTTTTGGTCGCAGGCTCGCCGCTGCTTCGTCGTCGCTTCTTGAGCTTTGCCTTGTCCTTGCCCTTCGCCCGTTTCTTTGTGACTGTCTTCTTCTTCCTCTGTGCGTCCTCCTGCGAGCCGTTGAGCGACTCGTCACGGTCCTTGTCCTTTGCTTTGTCCTTTGTGCCTGCTGCATCGGCTCGTGGTCTGCACACAAGGAGATAGATCATGCATCAGCCGAATGCTATGAGCATTGTTCGGGGAGTTAGTCGGGGAGGAGAGAGAGAGAGAGAGAGCAGTCTCGTACGAGGTAACCACCGGCGTTTCAATGGCCAGGGGGTTTACAAACACGTTGACCGAGTTGCGCGAGGCTGTGGTCGAGTAGACGCCAAGGAACTCACGGATGTCCTGCGTAGACGCCTTCTTGTGGAGGCCGCGGTTTCGGCCTAGCATGGGATAGCTCCGCGCAATGCCTTTGCCTGCATCGTCCACACGACATTGGCCAGAGTGTTAGAGCACACAGTTGCAGAGCATCCCCTGAGTACCTACGGGGCGAGCGTACCGTCCAGTACGGTTAGCCCCTCGTTGCCCTCGACGAAAAGTATGCCCTTATCGACGAGATCAGAGAATGCCTCGGGCAACTCTTGGATCTGGTTGTTGTTGAGTCGAAGCTCGGACAGGTTGGCTGCGTCGTAACAACGGGTGAGTCACCATACAAGTCAAAGAAGCGGAGAGATTTAGGACACGAACGCAATGCTCGCAGATTGGAGGCTGCCTGAGGGCCCACTTCACACAGCATGTTGTTCGACAGATCCTGCAGGAGCCAGCCGGTCATTCATGACGACAATCAGTTTGATACCAGTTGGTTGTAAAGACGCGAATCGGCGAAGTGATTAGGGGGGTGCGCGTACGAGGGCTGTGAGGCTGGAGAGCGACGAGATCGGCATTTCCTCGCGAATGTAGGTCAGCTGATTGTCCGCCAGCGCTAGATAGCGTAGACTGAGGAGCGCGCAGAGCTGGCGTGGGATCTCGCCCAGCTTGTTAGACGACAGGTCGAGTCCCTCGAGGCTCACCATGCCTGTGTTATGACACGTTAGCGCTCGAGTTTCATGTTGCACGATGGCGGACAAGGATGGCGATTGTGAGGTACCTGAGAGGTCAGAGGCAACGTGGTTGGACGAGATCAGGTTCTTTCTCACGGATAGGAACTGGAGCGCGGTGAGCTTGTTGAGTGACGAAGGCAGCGAAACAAATTGGTTGGAGTCCAACACGAGATTCCTGAGCGAGACCAGCTTCCCCATCAGCGCGTCCTCACCGGTGAGAGACGTCAGCTTGTTGCACGAGAGGTCCAACGTTTGTAGCTGTCGCGGTGTGACAAAAGGAAAGGATACAAAGGATTAGATCTTAGCTCAGCAACTTAAGTCCGTTTGGGTGCGTACGCTGCTCAACTCGAACAGAGCCGCTGGCACATGCGTGAGCTTGTTGTGCGCCAAGCTCAGCACCCGCAGCACGGTCATCCTAGTTTCGAATCGAGGCTGGTCAGTTCAGTGCACGACAGATGAGGAAGAGGAGAGAGCCGCTACCGTGAGATCTCATCAGGCAGGGTGGTGATTCGGTTGTGTCGGAGATCAAGCACCTCAACGAACGAAGCCGGGCTCACTCGTGCCGTAACGCGCCCACTCGTGTGCTTATCTGCGGTCCGTAATTGAGTGGTGTGTTCGCAAGCGCCATCATGAATAGATCCCACGTGGCGGCGTACCTTTGCGTATGCGCGCGTCCAGCCATGAAGACGAGGACACGAGCGCGTCCTCTGGCGCTCCCGCCGTAGCGTCTGCTGTGACGACGTTGGTTGGGTGAAGGAAGCTAGCGGGGAAGGACGGCAGTCGAAGACGGCGCATGTCCACCCGCGTGATGGTGTTGTCGATCACCATTCGCACCACCCTTCGCTCCCACAGGATGCTGAGCGCCTCCTCTTCGTCCTTGTGGTCGATCTCGTCGTCCCCGTCGTCATCGCTCGATAGCTCGCCAAACACCACACGCTCGCGCGGGGTCGTCACGAGGCCTGTGTCGTACTTGAAGACCGGGCTGGAGGCATGACGCGGTAGCAGCTTGTCCTTCTTCGTAACTAAAGTGCAAAATCACGCACCGATACAAGACACACGTGTGCGCATGAGAAAGGCAGGTATCTCGTCTTCCTCTTCACTGCATCTTCTGTAGATTGAGCTTCACTTTTGTGTGTCGCGTTTTTCGATCTTTCCCAACCGAAAACAGCGAAGGGGTGTGGCGTACAGCTGGTCATCTTCTGGAAGAGCTTGGCGCCGGTGGACGCCTTCTCGGTGGCAGACACGGACGAGGACAGCGAAATGCTGAGCAGGGAGGACGAAGGGGGTGCGCTACCATCTGTCGCCGCAGCAGATGAGGTCAACCCCGCCCCCGCCCAGCTCGCCTCTGCCTTGCGAGGCGTGGGTGGTAGTTCCATCACGCGTCTCCCTCCTTTTCTTGTTCTTCTCTCCTCTCGGTTTGCTTGGTGCCGTTATGCAGTCTCTTTTGCAGCTCTTCCTCCGGGTTCAAATCTGAAGAACAGCTCTATCCTCGCGAGAGCGGTTTGGCGGAGCCTGGTGCGGTTGTCGCCCTTGGTGCTACGTCCTCTAAATTCCCCTGGCTCTCCCGACCAACGGCCGAGTTCGCCTCACGGGGGCAGGTGAACCAACAGCATCGCAGCACACGCTGCTCTCAGCGCACACTCACCACACCTCGCGTACCGCTCCGGCAACGATCAGCCGACGCTTGCGCGGGAGTTGGTGCACCAACACCAGGCCTGCATCATGATCATTTCACATTTCTTTTCTTCTGCTTGCTTTTCCGTCTTTTTCCTTTTCTCTATCACATTTCCTTTTTCAGGTCGGGCAGAAACCTTTAGCGCCAAGAGGGCAGCGGTTGTTGTTGGTCCGAAGACGAGCTTGATACTCATTCACCGCTATGGCTGATGCTAGTCGATACAGGCTGCTGGTCCTCTTTCTGGTTGGACTGGTTGTGATGGCCCTTGGCCAGCAACAGGAGCTGAACGTCGGTGCGGCTACGGTGGCGCCTCAGCGGCCTGCCTCCACCTCCGCGGCTCAGCCTGCAGCCCAGTCACAGCCCGCCGCTCCCAAACTGCCTCAGAGCTACTGGCAGTGGAAGGGACAAGCTGGGACGAACCCCTCGTACTCGGTCATCATCCCTTCCCACAACACTGCCCCCTACATCACCGCAGCACTTCAGAGCGTAGCAAACAGCATCAGCTACTTCAACAAGCACGGCGGACGAGCTGTACGCTTGCTTGCCTGTCTTACCCGCACGCTGCCCCTTTGAGGCGCTCCGCTAAGGTGCAGTCCAGTTCCACGCAGAGGTCGTGGTTGTGGACGATGCCTCAACGGATAACACCGTGGCGCGAGTCATGGCATTCATGGAGCAGCAGAGGAGACTGAACGACACTAACACTACGTATGCTTGTTGGCGCTTCACCACGTACTGGTGCTTCACTCACTGATAGTGATGCTCGCTCTATACAGGTGGAAGCTTGTGTCGATGCAGCAGAACGTCCTCGGAGGGGCGGCCAGGAACTTTGGCGTGCGCGAGTCGTCGGGAGACATCCTGCTCTACCTCGACTCGGACGACTTGTACCTCGAGCGCCACATCGCCGTGTGCGTCGCCAGTCTCATCCGCGCTCCGCAGCTGGCCATGGTGCGACCCGACTCTTTTGCTCTCCGAGGCGACTAGCTCAACAAGCGAAGCTCATCACGTTATGGTGACATGTGGCAGATACAAACAAAGGCCAAGATCGACATCGATCCCATCCATCCAAGGTGGAAGGAGAAGGTCGAAGGGACCATACCGCACACCCGAGCGCTGTGGAGGAAGGCCCACGATTTTGTCGAAGGCTATCCCGAGCAGGGAGTCTTCACCCGACACCAGGACGTCGGCTACCTGTTGGCATTCGCCGCTTCGAACGCTCCCATGGCCGTTGTATCTGAGGTGAGTAGACCATTCAGCTCATCGTTTTAGCGATCGTAAGCGCTTACGATCCTTGATCATCAGGAAACGGTGGTCTACAAGAGATACCCGGGCAACTCACTCGATCAGCAGGCTGCCAAGTTCGCCATGGACCCCAAGGTGGCGCCCAAGTCGCCAGAGGTGCCACCATCCTTCCTCCTTGCTGGATGAACGAAGTTACAAGACTTACAAGAAGTATTATACCCAGGAACAAACAGAGGAGTACCCCGTTCGTCTCACCATCCTGAACATGCACACCGAGCACATCAGGAACAAGGTGTTGAAGCTGTCAAAGGGTACGTTGTGAACAGTCAGCTCAACTGCGTGGGCAGTACCCACAAGGTTCCCTCATTCGCACCATGTCAGGCGAGGCAACGGAGAACAACCCGCTGTGGGCGATCTACCAGCACAGCGCTGATCAGCTCCTCCCGAAACGATACGAGGATAAGTTGGACATCAAGAAGATCAGGTACATGCATTCTTCTGTCGAGACACAGCGATAGCCCTCTGTCACCAACCGCAAACACGTGCAGGTTCCGCCGCTTGGTCGAAACCGCCGAGGCCCTTACGTTCAGCGGAAAGCAAAACGAGGCCAAGGAGGTGTTTGGCATCATCCACAAGTTCGTCTACAACACCACCATGGAGGCCGGTCGAGTCCAGGAGCCCATCCACTTTGTCCATTCCGTGTGAGGGCCAGGAGTTTCGGCCTGCAAAGAGAAATGGAAATGAAAAGTTTGGAGAACCGGGAAATTCCATTCAGGCCGAAGCTTCGCCAGGTGACTTTCGCCGTTTCGTTCTTTGTGCGCGTCTTGCTACCCATCCATCACACGTTCTGATCCGCCATGCAATCCACCGCCTCCATGCTTGAGTCCATCCGCTACAGGTACTCTATTTCCTTTCCCATTATGTTGATGCAAAAAATCTCGGCCAAAAATTAGCGTGCTGATGATTTACGCCGGTCTGTTTCTCCCTCTCCGAAGGAATGGCAAACTCGATCTCCTCGAGCAGAGGAAGCTGGTGCGTTAGTTCTGGCCATTCATTTGTTTTTGCCCATTTCGTTCTTCCATTTCCTCCTCCCGCGGTCCCTGCCTGACAACACCACATGGACCTGTGGCCGCCGTCTAATACAGCCCCTGGTGTCCGAGTATGAGGAAGTGAAGAACGCTGAGGATGGGTGGGAGGCCATCCGCAGCATGAAGGTCCGTGGTGCGCCTGCCATCGCGATCGCCGGCGCTCTGTCGCTGGCGGTGGAGGCCCACCGCATCCTGGCTGCCGACACGCTCGCCTTTGCGGACGCCGCAGCCGCGGCCGATTTCCTGGTCAACAAGCTCGAGTATCTCAAGACCAGCCGCCCGACCGCCGTCAACCTGTTCGAGGCTGCCGATCGACTCACCCGCCTCGCCCGTAGCAAGGCCACCACCGCCGCCGCTGGCCAGGAGGGTGCTCGCCAGGTCTTCCAGGCCTACATTGCCGAAGCCGAGAAGTTTGTCACTTCCTCTCTCTCGCTCTATTCGTGCATGTTGTCTGCGTGGCTGACCATGCGTGCGGCTGTTGATGGTGTCTCCCGACAGGATGCTCGAAGACGACATCGCAGCTAACAAGGCGATGGGCAAGCACGGTGCTGACCACATCTTGGCTCTTCAGGCCACCGACGGAGGAAACGTTCGCGTGATCACCCATTGCAACACCGGTTCCCTGGCCACCGCCGGTATGAACACTTTCAACTTTTCACCACACTGCCTTTGTTGAGTGTATGTTAGAGCACGACACTTATGAGCATTTTTGTCCACGCGTAGGCTACGGCACTGCCCTGGGTGTGATCCGCGCTCTTAACGAGAGCGGCAGACTGGAGCGCGCTTTCTGCACGGAGACCCGGCCCTACAACCAGGGAGCTCGCCTCACCGCCTACGAGCTCGTGGCCGAACAGATCCCCGGTACTCTGGTACAACACTCTTCTCGATCGATGAAGCCCTCGTGCCTGGAACGCGATTCTGACGGTCGGACCAATCGAACAGGTGACCGACAGCATGGTGGCTGCTCTGATGAACTCTTCCAACAAGCCCCACGCCGTCATCGTGGGTGCTGACCGTATTGCCGCCAACGGGTAAGGCATCGATAGCTTTACTCTAACATGTTGCGTGTGAGTTGTGTGCATTGCACGCCGATTTGACCGATCACCCCTGCTCCATCCATGCACTATTTGCAACAGTGACACGGCCAACAAGATCGGAACCTACCAGCTGGCCATCGCCGCCAAGTATCACAAGGTGCCCTTCTTCGTGGCCGCGCCTCTGACCACCATCGATCTCGACATGGTGAATGGAAGCGGAATCAAGATCGAGGTACGTCACTCGACCCGTTCCACCCTCATCTCTGGGTCCAAGCACGTCCGTCTCATGCTTGCTGATGTGGTGTTGGCGTCGGCAGGAACGACCCGCCGATGAGCTGACCAACGTCAATGGCATGCGGATCGCTGCTCCTGGCATCGGCGTGTGGAACCCTTCGTTCGACGTGACGCCGGGCGAGCTCATCGACGGCATCATCACCGAGCTGGGCGTCATCCAGAAGGGTGCCGATGGTCACTTCAACGTCGCCCAGTTCATCAAGGACAAGTCGGCCGCGCACTAGGCGTTCCGGACGTTCTCTGGCTGAAAGAGAAAAGAAAAGAAAAGAATTTCACTTTCAAGCTTACAGTAGAGACCAGCGGTTTTATGGAGCGTTACTGATTGGTCGCCAAAGAGCGCAGCAGACACGACGACACTGCGTGGCACTCGCTACTGCGACGCCTTTAATCCTCGATGCGGGTTGGTTCGTTGGATCGCAGTAGGAGAGGCCTTCCACCATTGGTTGCCTGTACACCAAGGACAAGGGTTACCGACATTGCGGGGGGTACAAATAGGCGAGCCAGAGTCAGCAGAGACATTGTAAGTTACTTTCCACCACAGTACACTACATCACCAACACCATGGGAGACGAAGTTCAGGCTCTTGTTATCGACAACGGTTCGGGCATGTGCAAGGCTGGCTTTGCCGGCGATGATGCCCCCCGCGCTGTGTTCCCCTCGATCGTCGGTCGCCCGCGTCACACCGGTGTCATGGTCGGCATGGGCCAGAAGGACTCGTACGTCGGTGACGAGGCCCAGTCCAAGCGTGGTATCCTCACGCTCAAGTACCCCATCGAGCACGGCATCGTGACCAACTGGGACGACATGGAGAAG
>CDFA01025801.1:19615-36107 GCA_000826305.1 Acanthamoeba healyi | reverse complement strand
GTTGCACCGGGCTTGTGGCAGTGCTTCTTGTGCTCGGGCCAGTGAGCTCGTTGGCAGGCCTGGGAACAGTACCGGGCGGTCTTGCAGCGCGAGCACACCATGACCTGGTCGAACTTGACGCGACAGCAGGCGCACAGGTTGTCCAGAATCGGCACCCACAGCTTTCCGCCCTGAACGATCCTGGGGCCCGTCGAGTTGGGCTTGACGTAGCCGCAACCGCAGCCGCACTTGTTGCTGCGGCTGGCGAGCTCCCGTCGCATCTCCTCCTTCTCTCGCGCGCGCTGGGCCTCCTTCTCGGTGAGGAGGTCAGGGTTGGACATGCTCGGAGACATCATGCGGTCGAGCGCGCTGGGCGGGCTCGCCTCCATATAAGTCCGAACCATCTTGGCGAAGTAGCCCGTTGGCTTGAGCCCCAGCGGCTTCAGCGTGGTCTGCTCGATGTGCCGCGCCTCGGTGAAGAACTTGCGCAGGTCGCCCAGCCGGAAGCCGCCGCGCCGGAGGACCGCGTACACGTAGCCGTAGAGGTAGAGGGCGCGTTGGTTCTTCTCCTCCTCGCGCGTGCACAGCTCGATGGCCTTCTTGAAGGCCTTGGCCTTGAGCCCGTACTCGACCTCGCCGGCGGCAAAGCTGCGCCAGTACCACGCTCGATGGCTCTCGGGCGTCAGCTTGCTCATGCTCGTTGATAGATCGAGAAACTATGAGCACGCACAACACACAACTGATCAGCCCGAGTTCATGTGCGCACGGAATCTATGACGCAGTGCTGTGGGTGTGTGCTGTACCTCCTCGCGCATCTCTTGCTCGTACATGAGCTCCGGGCACACCTCGTAGAGAGTCGTCTGGAGGGTGGCCGCGTAGAGCTCAGAGAGGCAGTTGTCGATGTAGTTGTCGCGCAAGCCGCTGAAGTGACGGGATGCTTGGGCGCGGAGGTGAGGCCGACGTCCTCGTTCTCGATGGCGTCGCGAATCCACACGTCGTACTTGGCCGGCAGCTCGGCAACGACGATCGAGTCGCGGGTGTTCCTAAGCCTGTGGATGGTAGAGGTCAATTCAGCCAGGATCACATCAGCGGACTCAGTCGGTTCGATCTCGCCCAGCCGCAAGTACGCTCGCAGGACCTGGCTCTGTACAACGTTGCCACACAACACACAATCGCACATGAGTCACGCTGAAGGCGTCGTAGTTGCCTTGGTGCGTCTTGGTCTTGCGCGCGTACCTGAACATGCAGGCCGATGTTGGCGTAGGTGCGCTGGACCTCGTTGAGCTTGTTGCCGGGGCGCCAGATTTCCTTGTGGGCCTTGATGCCCGCATGCCGAATGATCTCGCTCGTGTTGTCCTCGAGCTTCTGGGACAGCGTGAACGCACACGCCTGGCCCATGCTGAGCATCACCGCCTCGAAGAACCGCCGTATCGCCTCGACACCTGCATAGGATTTAGAATTATATTAACGTTTTAGCACAAAAATAAAATAAAATCGATTTCCGGAACTAAAATAATAAGGTACCTTGGCCTTGGCGGGCAAGCTGATAGGCGGTGGACCAGAGGTGCGAGGCACGATAGAGCCTGCGTGCAGTCTCGCCGTACTTGGCAAAGACTTGGGCGTGGCCGTGCGTGGCGATAAGGGTGTTGAGCCAGGAGCTCCGGCTTGAGGAACCTCTGTGCCCGCTCGTTCGAGCGCGCCTCCATGGGGTACCAAAGGCTCACCAGCTGCATGCCCTCGCTGGCGCTCTCTCGGTGGTCGCGCACCGTCTCGGTGGTCACATTGGGCTTGGCCGGCAGCGCGCCCGCATCGCCCGATGTCACGGCTTTCCTGTGTCTGTTCGGTCGCTTCTTCTTCGCCTGCTGCCTCTGCATTCTGGCCACTGTGTGTTGTTGTGCCGCTCCCTTTATATTGACGTTCCCACAGCTTATTTGACACCAGCTAAAAAAAACTGAGAAAGTGACCGGTCAGATTGTGACACGAGTTGCTGACACGCAAGTTGGAAGATATTGGAAAAAGAGAAGATATGCAGATTGCCCGCTGCCGGGTTTGAACCAGCGACCTCACGATCTTCAGTCGTGCGCTCTACCAGCTGAGCTAAGCGGGCTTCCTTACTACTCGACATTGCTCCTGGCAATGTTACAACTTAGCAATGAAGCAAACAAAGTTTAAAAGTTTAGCCTCAACCAAATAAGTTGTGGTGTTGTGCGTCCATCCGGAACCCTGGTGCTGTGTGTTGCCGTCCCATGATCTTGCGCTCCCAGAAGTTGCCCACCAGAGCGGCTGCATTCTCCTGATGAGATGTCGTTTCACACCACGCACAAATGTAGATCGTCAGTTCGTGTGACAATCACAGCAAACAAGCAGAGGGGCAGAGAAACCTGTGACGCAGTCAAGTCGGCTTCTTCGGCATCGCCCAGGAGACTGATCCCACCGGCGTCGATGGCGTAGGGATAGGAGCGCACGGCGGCTAGTGGCGATTTGGCGATCGTGAGGCTCCGCTTCTCCACGCCTTCCGCAAGGATCATGCCAGCATCGTCCACGTGCATGCCCATGTCCTTGAACTCGAGCACGATGCGGGTGTTGATGGCGTGCGCCCACATGAACCCCAGGGCGGCCGTCACGTAGAGCGACTTGTCTGTTGTGGAGGCAACGCTTAGTACCCACGGCAAAGAATGAGCGTGAAGACGGGATGAAATGTATACCTCCACCAAACATAGCGGGCCGGTCAAACTCGAAGAAGGGACGCTGTGAAGTGGTGGTCACTTGGTTAGAGACCAGCACGGGGATGTTGAAGCTCTCGGCAAGACGTTTGAGAATAGAGGCTTGCGTGGCGAGCAGGGCCTGTCTTCTCATCACGCCACCATCGTCAAAGTCCTGCCGACGAGGCGAAGGAAAGTGAGTCAAGCGATGACAACACGAGGCACGCACAACAAGACATCAGTGCCAAGAACCTTGCGGGCTATGGAGGCAATGGAGTCGACCACAACCAGCTTGACGTTGTTCTCGATGATTGTCTCCTCGAGGCTGTCCAATCTGAGATGCGAGGAGTCGACCACAACAAAATGTTATTCCGACGTGACTGGCCTTGGCAACGAGAGCATGGAACGCTGACATACCTGGTCATAAGATCCACGGTGTTGTCTACTCTGTACACGGTCACCTTCTGCGTGAAGGGCTGTAGCAAGCTGTGCACATTGCCAGCTTCGGCATAGCGTGGATTTCGGTTCGTCAGGATCTCCACCAGCCTGAACGTCGAGAGTACGCGCGCATCAGCAAGGATGTTCCAGATGGCTGGTATGTCAGCAGATGGGCGAGACGTACCGCTTGGGACTGAAAGCGGCTTCGGTGTCGATGTACACCACGCAACCGCCCAGGCCGCCCTCCTCCACGGGCAGGCAGGCCTGAACCGCCATCTGGTGGCAGAACTGCGTCTTCCCCACTCCTGCAGGACCGACCACCTGCACCCCACGCCAGACTCTTCAGGTTTCGTGTGTGCGTGTGCTACGCGTGCAGCACGGTGACGCGTGCATGCGTGCATGCAGGAGTCTCAAGGGGCACCTCGGTGATGGAAGAGGGTGGAAGACCGCCGTGCAGAGCTAAATCGAGAGCTGGCAGCGTTGTGCGTAGCGCGCCCGACGAACGAGCCACCAGATCAAGGGCCTTGCCGACGACGCGCGTGAGAACGGAACCACACTCAGGCTAAGGCGTGTGGTTGTGGCGGGAGGGCACGCGTACAGGAGTAGGTGCAGGAGAGATGGAGCGGCAGACGCTGCTGATCAAATCTCGCACAACGAATTGCGGTACGTCAAGGATCTGAATCAGGTCAAGCTCATTGCGGACGAGCAGGTCCTACGAGGCCAGAGCAAGCGAGATGAAAATGTTAAAAAAATGAAGCAAAAATAGATTGAAAATGCTAACGGGGCTGCACCTGTGGAGTGGTAATGTTGTGCTTCTCGAGGCGGACCAAAAGGTCTTCGTTGTCTCGGATTAACCTCCGCAGACGTCGTGTTGCCATCGCCGAGAGAAGAGAGATTGATGTATGCCGAATATTTCTGTTCCACGAAGAAAATCTTTTCAATTTATTAAAATTTTTCTTCTGTAATTTGCTAGTCAAAATGCTTGTTCATCAGCGAAGCATCCGTGGTCCAGTGGCAAGATTTCCGCCTGCCACGCGGGAGACCCGGGTTCAATTCCCGGCGGATGCATATCTTTTTCTGATGCCATTTTACACACAAAACAAGTTTTTCCACCATTTTCCCGAGTTTTCGTGTAGCTGTTTTGGCGGAAGAGCATCAGGAAATTGTCCGTTTTGTAAAACTTCCCTAGCTAATTATTTATTGGCCACTCGAGTTTTGTTTGTGCGGCCCCGCCTCGGCGAGCTCAAACAAACCCTCACAACAGGAAATAAATGTCAGACCAGACGGCGTCCAAGTCGCCACCACCATCACAAGGACACGGCCAGGCGTCGAAATCGACCTTTCTTCTACTGTTTTTATTTGTATTCATCGAAATCTTGGGCTTTTCCATCGTTCTGCCTCTGTTCCCCTACCTCGTCCACGAGTATGACGCCTCGCCCGTGCTCATCGGCCTGGTCATGGCCGCCAACGCCCTCGCGCAGTTCGTCGGCGCCCCCTTCCTCGGTCGCCTATCCGATCTTTACGGTACACACCCGATGTATATTTAGTTTTTTTTAATTTAGTTAATTCTATCATGTATTATAATTCTAGCACTCTAAATTATAGACATTTTAACTTCCAATTTTTGTTTTTTGTAATATTTGATAAACGAATTAATTTAAAAATTAACGTTCGTGTGTTTGTGCCACATAGGACGAAGGCCGGTGCTGCTGGTGTGCATCGCGTCGACGTTGGGCTCTTTCCTAATGCTGGCCTTTGCGCAGAGCATGATGGTCGTGTTCCTGTCGCGCGTGCTTGACGGCATCCTCGGCGGCAACATCGCCTTGGCTCAGGCTTACATTACCGGTAAGGCGTCCTGCTGTTTCTCTGCGCGTGAATGCGTGCTGTTCGTGTCGTTTACAAGGCAGCTGGCGTGTGTTGTTGTGCTTGATCATCAGACGTGACGCATGAGGGCGAGCGTACGCGAAGTCTCGGGATGGTAGGAGCGGCATTCGGGATCGGCTTCATCGTCGGGCCTGCGCTCGGTGGCACGCTAGTGGGGTGGGACCCGCGCTACCCTGCACTTGCCGCCGCTCTTCTCTCCTTCGTCAACCTCGTCGGTACATCTCCAGACTCTCCGTCCTCGCTCACTATGCATTCATTCACGTTCATCAACGTGCAGGTGCGTACTTCCTGCTGCGCGAGTCGCTCACCGTGGAGCAGATGAAGGCCGCACGAAACACACGCAAAAAGAGTCACTCTGTACGACACGCCCCCTTGTTGTTGCCTCCTGACTCTATCACTGATGTTCCATGTTGTGTATGTGTGTGTGTGCGCGCGCGTCTGACAGACATCTCTCCTGCTCTCCTTCTCCGCGGAGCTGAACATCCTTTGGAAGTGCTTCCGAAGGCCTCAGCTCGGCTCCCTCCTCGGCTTCAAGTTTGCCTACAACCTCGCCTTCACCATGTTCGAGAGCACCATCTCCCTCTACAACAAGAATCGATTCGACCTCAGTACGCTCTCTCTCAACTCCGAGCCGTCTCTGCAAGCGTGATCTGACCTCTGGCTGCAGCTGCGCGGCAGTCGAGCTATGTCCTGTGCTTCGTAGCGCTCCAGTTTGCGCTGCTGCAGGGCGGAGGCATTACGCGACTGACGCGATGGATGTCTGAGACCCGCGCGCTCATCGCCTCCTTCTTCGTTCTCTCGCTTTCGCTCTTCTGCTGGGCCCTCGCTCCCTCCGTCCCGCTTCTCCTCCTCGCTCTCGTCCCCTTTGCCCTGTCCTCGGGCGCCCTCAACACTCTCATTAACTCTCTCATCACCAAACACGTCAAGAGCCACGAAATCGGAGGTGCGCACGCTCTTCCTTTCTCGCTTGCCTGTGTATGTGTGTGGCAACGCTGTCACGCTGCTGCTGACGATCTATCGTCTTGTTTAGAGGCGCTTGGTATCTCCTCTTCCGTGGGCAGCCTCACTCGAGTACGTCTCCTCTGACTGACGGACGCCTCTCCTCGCTGCCGCCGCCGCCCTATGAAGATCGCGAACTGACCGTCTGCTCCTCCCCGCATCAGGTGATCGCTCCGGTGGTGGGTAGTCATCTCCTGCAGGCGTGGGACGAGGCGGCGCCGGGGTTGTTCGCCGCCGCGTTCCTCCTGGCCGTCGCCTTCTACGCGCGGGTTCGCCTGCCCGCCATCGTCTCGGTGCCCTCGCCACCAGGCCACGGCACCACGATGACGACCAAGGTCCAGTAGTACCCCGCGTACACCATGACCGATCACACAAAAATGAGTTTACTAGCCGCTAGTAACTGCTCTTACTTCTTCTTGGCGTATTCTTCCTCCTCTTCGTCATCATCCTCGTCGTCGTCGTCGTCGCTGTCCTCATCATCGTCATCATCCTCGTCATCATCATCATCGCCTTCCATATCGTCGTCATCGGCAAGAGCTGAGCCATCGCTCTTGCCCAAATAGGTCTCGTCGGGAAGATTGACTACGATCACGTCTCCGGCAACGAGGAAGGGCGGCACTCGCACGGTACGGCCATTGTCCAGCACCGCCTTCTTGTACCTGTTGCCATCGTTCAAAAACGAAGGTGAGATGCGCAGTCCGTCGGCGGCTGATGGCTAGCAAACAACATGCGTACCCAGCGGTGGCGGATTGCGTGGCGTCGGCCTCCTTCACCGTCACCACGGCCTTGCTCGGCAGTTTGACCGTGACGGCCTCGCCGTTATGAACCGAAAGCCTGGCTACCGACGTGCCCGCTGTTGATGTCGCGCATTGAATGGACACGGAGGAGAATGAGCCGATTGTGCGCAACCGCCTAACGGGTCACTACCCGGGAGAGCTGAGCTGCGTACGCTTCAGATAGGCTTCGACGGGCCCGACCATGTCCTTACGCACAGAGACCTCCTCGCCGGTCTCGGCGTTGGTGAAGAGCAGCTTCTTGGCCTCGCTTCGCGAGTAGATGCACTTGTGCACGTCCAGGATGATCGCTGTGTGGTGCGGAGGAGGCAACCGGTCTCATGAGCACAATGCGGTCTTGGTTTGTGTGGCACCACCCTGGGTGCAGGAGCAACGCCTTGGGCAGGAGACGTACTCTCGACGCGGTCCTCCACGCGGAAGCGTTCGCTTTTCTTCGAGCCAGCGGCAAGGTCTCGTAGCTCCATCTGCAACACACACAGCGCCCGGGCGATGAGATCTAGAGTGTCAGCGGAGCGTGTGGTTCCGGTCGGCGTTGTGGGTGGGGATGGGCGGGCGTGGTTGGTACGTTAATGTGAGCTCGCCTTTGGGCAGTCTTGCGCGATTGCGAGGTCTCCACCACTTCCCACAGCTTGCCTGTAAAAAGTTATCATCGTGAGGACCTGCCATGCCATGACATGGCAGCACGGCATGTGGCAAGGGCGCACCAAGGTGTTCGATCACCCATCCCTTCCTGATGTCGGCAATGGGCGCCTTGTAGTTGCGATGCTGGACCGAAGATCCGGGCAGATGCCCGCCCGATTGCAGAACCGACGCGACCCGCGGGTGGGAGAACAACGAAGAGCTCAGAGTGCCCCGCGACAGGCAGGCCCCTCCGCCAACGTGCGGAAGAAATCGGACGTTTCCTGCATTGGCGCTTCGCTGCCACAGCTGCGCCCGCCTCATCTCGGGTCGGAGAGCTATTTTGTTTTGTACTTGGGGAAATGATGGAGGAAAATTTTGTTTCTCGTTTAGCCGGGATATGATTCAGGAAAAGTTTGTTTCTCTTCCCGGCTTGGGCAAAGCGCGGGAAGAAGAAATCAGACAGGTGGCGCATCGACGAACCAATTCCCCTGACGTGGTTACTTGTTGGCGCGCGAGCGACCGATTCTGGCACGCACGCAGGTAGACGCCCGGCAGAGAGACATTAGAGTCAATTTGAAGCTGCGCAGAGATGGCGAACCGAAACATCTTCGAATCGATTTCTTGCATTTGCGCCCTGGTGGTGCTGCTGGTGCTGCTGCTCGGCGAGACCGGGGGCGCCCGAGCGCAGAACGGCGTGGTGACGGACGTCGTCGATGCCACGCGCGGGCGAACGGCAATCTTCGCGCTCTACGCCGGCGACACCGTGGTCAAGAATGATGGGCAGTACGCGCTCTGCTCGGCCAACGGAGTCGTGTGGCACGATTCCGAGGGCGACGGCATGATCAACGAGGACCTCAGCACCCACGGCCTGGGCGGCATCACCGTGCAGCTCCACTGGGTGAACGGCACCGTTGCCGACGTCACCACCACCAAGAAGGACGGCTCCTACACCTTCAAGGTCGAGCCAGGTACGCGCCCGCCATCGATCACGTGGGGGCCGATCGATCCCCTGCGGTAACTGATTTTTGGCCGCCATCCGTTCAACGGTGCAGGCACCTACTATGTCAAGACGGCCTGCCCCAAGGACTACAGGCACAGCAAGCTGACGGCCACGTCGGCCACGAGGCTCCACCCCGTCACCCAGGTCTCCGAGGCCTTTGACGTCTCCATCGACCGCGCCACCACCGGCATCAACGCCGGCTGTTACAAGCCGGCTCTCGTCGAGGGCGTGGTCTTTAGCGACAAGAACACCAACTCGGTTCAAGATGCGGGTGTGTATGCGTGCTTGTGCTGCGCGTGGCGTGTGTGCATCGTCTCGTCTCTCTCACCCACTCACGAACACGCATTCTCGATTGTATGGATTGATCAGATGAGGGTGGTGTGCCGGAAGTGGCGGTGGAGCTGACCAAGAGCACGGACACGACGTTCCGCCTCAAGCTCAGGACCGATGCCGATGGCAAGTTCCGGTTCCCCGACCTCGAGCCCTCTGACTACGCGCTCTCCATCATCTACGACGCCAAGTACTACAACAGCCCCATCTCGGCCACCAAGGAGTCGAGCACCGAGGAGGGCGGCAAGGTCAGGCACCGCTCGGTGACCCTGCGCGCATCGGACCAGCCCACCACCAAGGACGGCAGGAAGCAGCTCGTCGTCTCGCCGCTGCAGCTTTCGTCGGGCGACCGCGCGACGATCAAGCAGGGCCTATATACGCTGGCCAAGGTCGAGGGCGTCGTCTTCCGCGACGAGAACGCCAACGGCGTCTGGGACGCGCGCGAGAAGACGCTCGCCAACGTCAAGGTGACGCTCTACCGAGTCGCTGAATCGGGCGATGTTGCGGTCAGCCAGATGAAGTCAGACGAGGTACGCATCTTCGCCTTCTTCTTCTTCTTGAGTGGCGGGTAAGCGACGAGCACGTGCACTCACTATCGTCATCCATCGACCATCGTCATCATCACCAGGTGGGTCGTTACAGCTTCACCGAGCTGCAGCCGGGCCAGTACTACGTCGTGTTCGACACTTCGTCGCCCGAGTACAAGCACAGCTCCAAGAAGTGAGCAAGGCCGGCCTCATGACGACTTAGTATTTATTGTCCGTGTGCGTGTGTACGTGCGTGAGTGCGAGAGAGGCAAGAGGGAAGGAAGAACAAAGCAGCACTCAAGCCTGTTCACCACTATGTCTACCGCCATCGCATACCGGGTCCCTAAGAGTCCCTTTGCGAACGCCGACGTCCAACCACGTCGGCTATGCGCCCCAGGTGCCGTAGCGTCGGCTGTGCTGGCAAATTAATTCCTCTCAAGCGCTAGGAAGAAAGATGGGCAACGCGACGTTCGTGCCGTTGGGGATTGAGCAGCACGCCGCGTACTACGACGCGCGCCTCGAGTGCGAGGACGGTGATGCAGAGGCGTGCGGTGTGGCAGCCCTCTTTCGATTCCAACTCGCGCACGCACCGACAGCTGGGTCCGCCCAGGGCTATTGCGACGCTATGGACGAGGTCAGGTCCCTCCTCGAGCGATCTTGCACGCTGGGGGACCGCAAGGGTTGCCTGGAGGCAGGCTTCATGCACCATGTCGGGTTTGGAGGCACCGCCAAGGATGACAAGAAGGCGATCGAGTGGCTGACGCGGGCGATCGGCCAAGATGACGAAGACGACACGCAGGAGGGGGACGTTGAGAGATTTAAATCAACGAGACCTGAGGCGCCCTCTGCGACGGCAGCCGTTGAAGCCCTCTTTGGCTCGGCCGTTGGCATCGCGTCCGAGCCGATGCTGCTTTCGAAGAGCCATCGACTGCTGGGTCACATCTTCAGCCGCGGAGAGCAAGAGGTGCGAAATTGGGACAGGGCTCTCCACCATTTCGACGTTTCCTGTCGGCTTAGGGGCAGCCAGTACTCGTGCCGTCAGGTCGAGAAGATCCTGTCCGGCGGCGACGTTGCCTTGGGCCTGCGCTGGCGGAGGGGCGGCACGCACGGCGATGATGGCGACGCTACGCCCAACCAGCGTCGCAGCCCGACAAAGGAAGAGGCCAAGCCTACGCAGTCGTAGCAGCCCTCTGGCTCGCCACCACTCGAGCCTTGCCCCGCTTTCATCTCCCTGCTGGCGCCGTGTACGTTTTGGCGCCAAAACGAAACGCAGGCAAAACGATTCCTTTTTCTGACGAAGGGCGGCGAGCGCGACGTAGCGATGCGAGGGTCAGGAAGAAGTGCTCGGGCGCAAGTAGAGAGAGAAAGTTTTGCAAGTGAAGTCGGAGGAGGAGGAGGAGAAGCTAGAGATGGAGGCGAGCAAGGAGTTCGAGGGACTGGTGCAGCACATCTCGGGGCTTGAGTTGGCTCAACGGGAGCAGGAGGCGAAGCTCGCCGCCGAGATCGCCAAGCACAACATCACCAAGGCCGAGCTGCAAAAGGGTGCGCAGAAACGACTCTCTACTTGATGTTGGAGAGACCAAGACTTAACAATGCCTATGTGCGCGCAGTGGCCAAGCAAGAGGACAGGTGGAAGCAAAAGGTCACGGAGCTCCAGACTACCTTTGCTTCCGTCAAGGCGGCCCTCAGCGGCGAGGAACGATGCAACCAACAGATCAAGGAAGAGGTGCGGCGTCTCAAAGTCGAGAGCAACAAGATACGCGAGGCCATCAAGAAGGACACCGAAGGCATGAAGCTCGAGAGGTACTCCCCTTACCCCCCCACTACGTCAACCGCACGCGAATTCTGAAACGCTCGGTCGTGATGGCAGGGAAACGTTTCTGAGGATGATCGAAGCGGCGAACAACGAACTGCGCGCCCTTCAGACTGCTGCCAAAACCTCTGTTCGGTCTGCCACTACGCGCAGTGCTCCCTCCTCAGCGACTAGTACGCATCTCCGTTCAAACTGGTGTTGGGGGAGAATGCTCACGCGAGACGTCCTGCTGTTAGAGGCCCAACGTCGGGAGGCTAGCGCTGCGAGGACGGCCTTGAGAGAGCAAGTAGGCCAGCTCGAACAGGCTCTTGCTCAAGCCAGCAACGAGAAAGCGAACCTGGTGCTCGCGCTTGAAGCAGCGGGGACTCCAGCGATCGACGCTCCTCGGGTAAGTCAAATCGACGTCCTTTAAGCCAGCTCCTGGTTGCTGAGTGTGGTTGTGTGACCACACAGGGAGTTATTCACAGCTCTATGATTGGTCTGCCTATCGAAGCCATGGACGAAGAGATGATGCAGCTGAAGTTGAAGTCGGAAGAGTACGCAACGCTTATCGAAAAGCACAAGGCGCTTCACAACACTACCCTCGGAGAGTACAACGAGCTTGATAAGTATGGACTCTCTTCTAGATCAAGAGAATGATTCATCTACTAACGTCGACGTTTTATCATGGCCAGGTACGTATCGAGTCTAGCGACCTCGCTCGAAGAGCTCCAGAGCTATTGCTCGAATCTGGAGCGCACACGTCAGCCATGCAGCCGTTGCAGGTCGTCCGAGCTCGCCGGTACAGAGGCTACATCTGAGGACCGTGATGCTTTTGAAGACGCGATGGACATGGAAAACCCCACTGTGTCGCAGACCTAACGGCGCCAATTGATCGAGGGTCGTCATCTTGCAGCAAAAGGTATGCATCCTATTCTGAAACCACAAACGATTGCGGTGGTGTTTGTGCGAGCCACACAAGTCGCATTGTGTCATAAGCTTGCTCAATGCTCGATGCTACTCGCCGAGCATCCCATAGCCTGCTCATTACTGATTTCTTACTCTCCGCCAGCCGTCGTCGCAGATCGTCGAGACGAGGCAAGGGCCTATTGGCACGGTCTCCCTGTATGGTGCCATTAGACTCAATACAAACGAGCTGGAAGCAATGCTTCATAGTACCGTGGCTGTGCTGGCCGTCAGCGTCGCGGAATCCTCTCTGGTCGATCGGACGAGCATCACAGCGGTGGTCACATACCGGGCCTTATTCTGTGCTACGAGCTCGGGCAGTCCAACCGCCTTGAGGAAGCTGGTACTCACCATCCCCTTGAACGATTTTCCTCGCAGGGCGAGCACTGGCACATCGAGATACAGCGTCTCTACGAGGTTGAGCACGTCCGTGCTGAACGAGAACGTGTCCAAGTAGAGGTCCACGAAGCTGAGAATATGGCGCGCCTCCGTCGCAGTTCTCAGCAGCCAAGGTACGCCGTTGATCGCTGTGAAGATGATTCGTTTCGGGTCCACCCCTCTGGCTAACGCGTATTTCTTCATATTGGAGTTGCTCTCGTTCGACGCGCCGCTTGCTAACAGAAGCACCGTGTTATCCGTGAGGTTGAGTATCTGCATCCAAGCCGAGAACGTCTGCCGGTCGATCTTGTGCGGCTCGGCAAAGTTGAAGAAGACGAAGGTGCCATTCTCCTTGGGCGGAAGGCCGAGATCTGCTCGATCAGGCAGTCCGAGGTCGACTGGAGCGAGAGGAAGGATGGGAAGTGGCGGAAAGGAAGGGCAAGCGTCCTCGCTTCGATCAGCCGTGGTGTTTGACGGGAACGGCGCTGATGCCTTGATGGCGTTCTCCACCATGCCCCTGATTTTCCTCGCTTCTTCGGCGGAGGACGGCGCCGGATGGTACGCGTAGAACGAAGGTAAGAGGTATACCGGCTGCTCGCTGAAGTACTGCGTTTCGTTCTCCTTGAGCATATTACTTCCAGAGAGCAGGTACTGCACGCTCTCGTTGGCACCGAAGGTGGCGAAGAATCCTCCTAGTGGCCAGTGCACCTAGAAACACCGCATCATTGATGACAAGGTTAGCTTCCCTCCTGATCTGTTCCAGCGCACACCACACAAAGCGAACCTGAATTGGGGCCGGCCGCAGAACGAGCACACTAGCGGAGGCTCGCGAGAGATGACCACCAAAGTCAACCAGGATCGCCACGCCGTCATCGTTGATCTTCTTCGCCACCAGTAGTGACGAGGTCTCTCGAAAGATCGTAAAGTTCTGGCACGTCTCGTTCATCATCTCCTCCCACTCGAATTGCTTCACTTTTAGGTCATCCTCCAAGTCCTGTTCTTTTGACGTGAGGCAGTAGCAGTGGACCTCAACCTTCCTCCTGTGTAGGGCGCCAGCGTATCCCGCGTAACATTGTTATTGAGGTTGCTAACTGACTTACTTGCGTGTGCGAATAGGAAGCTTACCTGTCGTGGTGCAACAAGATTCCCGACAGTAATTGTACCGTCTTCTCCTCAGCAAAGTCAGCCATGTAACCAACCTTGATAGGTTCGTCTCCAGCGCTCGTGGCGTTATCTGTGAGTGGCGGCTGTTCAGTGAGCCAGCACGGCTAGGGGTGGCTGGGCTGCAACGCACCAGGCTCACTGTGCTCGAATGACCAATTCCCTCTAGTGTTGCGCAGGATCTTGGCGTGGCGCTGCGAGCGTTGGGCATGCGCTACGCTAATAGCTTGCTGCTCCTCTGCAGTGAAGTTGAAGTAGAGAGGGGTAGACACGCTTATCCCCTCTGTGTGGAGCATCGAGTGAGTAAGAGCACTCGGATATAGGGAACTTACAAGCGCGAGGTACCCAGCTCCTCCGAGCCTACATTCGGAATGATATCTCGTAGCATGGTGGTCATTGTCTTCTCTTGCGTCCAGATATTAGCTCGGCGCAATGTCATCAAGAGAGCGCTCAAGGCCTTGGCGCTCTGCGGACGGAGCCTGTGACATATTGTACCCACCCCGGTTTGTCAAGTCCTCTCCAAGGCTCACACGGGCGAAAGCGTGAGTACTTACGCAAGTGCATGCCGCAGGTGTCGTATCGCCTCCTCCAGCTGGTTCGCTTGCTGGAGCACAATTCCCAGGCCTTGCCACGCCTCGAACATGTCCGGTCGAAGAATGATGGTGCTGAAGAACGCCGACACTGAACTGTTGAACCGTCCCAACTCGAGCCCTACGGTTCCCAGGTGGTAATAGGCGTTTGCGTTGAGCGGATCCTCCTGGATGACCTTGGTGTAGCCTTCGGCGGCCTCGGCAAACCGGCCCTGCGGTGATGCTGTCAGTCAGTACGGCGACATCCCAGGCTCATTGATGGGTGCGTCTATACCTGCGCCTGATACGCTGCAGCTTGATTGTACAGGCTCACCGGATCATTGGGATTGATGCTTAGCGCCTTCCTGAAAAAGTAGTGTGCTTCCTCCACCTGTTGCTTCTTTTGCAGCAGATTGCCTGTGGCGATTCGTATGGTTGGTGCATCAAACCAACATCCCTTCATCTCTGCAGACGAGCGACACGGCTGGTAGTCGTACCGAGGCTGTTCAGGGCATTGATGTGTGATGGCATTCCGGCGACAGCCCTCTGATAGCTGGTGATTGCCTCCTCCTCTCGCCCAAGCATCAGCTGTGCATTCCTAGGGAGTTGTAACCAAGTTAACCGGCCTGTGCCACTCATTCATACATTTGTCTGTCGTCTGCTTACCCCAGGCTATGGTGTAGGTCGGGCGCCAGTTGCGGCGAGGAGTATTTCAGAGCTACCGAAAACGCGTCGATTGCGTGCCCCCATTCACTCTTCTTCATGTACGCCACCCCTGCGCCGCCAGCCTGTGTGAGTTTCCTTCCTGATGGGACGATTTGGTGGCGAGATCATACCTAGATAGCTTCGGTACGTAGACTCGTAAGGAGCTTTGTCAACGGCGGAGCCAAGGTACTTGATGGCCAGCTCCAACTGGTTCATGTGCAAGTGGCACATGCCTGCCAGGTGGGCTGCTTGATGGTTCATAGAGTCCATGGTGAGGATGTCAAGCGCCAGCGCCAGCGCGTCGTCGTATCTCATCGCCGCTATGAGCTCCGACGTGAGGTCCAGCTTGGCTTGCAACTCCTCAGCTATGTGGTCGCGGTGCTCTTCAGCCTGAAGTGGGTTGAGCGCGGACATGTGGTATGCCACCTCCTTCTTCTTCAGCTTCCTGCGTGCGTTCCTTGTCATCCCGTCTGCTCGTGCCAGCTCACCGAGGACCAGGCTCATCTAACATAGTGCAGTGTTGAGAGAGAGAAAGAGTGAGCGTGAGGCTGTATGATACAAGGAGGGGACCAGTTTGTGACCCAGCCAGGAGGCTGACATCTTCACCACAGCTCTCCATCCGTACCAAAATCAACCCTGTAAGAAGTATCCTCCACTCCTTCGCGGACGTCATGTTCGAGAAAAACTTGAACAGTTCCTTCTCTCACTTCAGCCCCGAAGCGCCTCGGCAACACCAAGACCTTGCAAGGCTCGACCTCGGTCTTGCGTCGGTACCAAGACGCGATCCACCTTCTTCTCTTCTTCTCGAGCGAAGCGACAGCCACCCCCGGCGATTGGTTCTGATTTTCTCTTATTTTCTTTTTGTGCATTTTCACTCCGTGGTGCTATTTTCATTTTCACACAAACACTGGACCATGGGTGGGAGCAGGTACACTTACGCTGGGGGAAGGGGTCTAGTTCCCTATTGCTTACTTGGGGTGGTTGGGGGACTTCAGTTCGAGGCCCAGACAGGAGTTCGCCGCGGAATGGGACCTGGTCGAGCACGCCGACAGCATGGGGACTCTTGGCTTTCTGTCGGCCGACCTGTTCGCCTGTCTCCTGGAGTTTCTCGAAATGGAGGACGCATGCCGGCTGAGCATGCTCAACCGTTTCTTCCACGTACGCCCGCCTCCATACCCAACCCACCATACCAACCTGTTCCTTGCGACTGACGCGTGCTCGTGACTGCCCCTGCAGGCTTGTCTAAGCCCCAAGGGCTATGCATGGCGTCAGTTCTATATCAAGTCGGTCTACTACGACCATGAGAAGTTCCTCGAGACCGACAAGAACGAAGGCAACTGGAAGGCGCTTTGCGTTGCTGATCATCGGGTAAACACCGCCACTCACGCTTGTGATCAGACACGCGCATGCACGCATCCTGCAGGATGACAGGTTTGCACGCTTGTTGACGCACTCTCACTTTTGGCTGCGCAGATGGGCTGGCAGTTAGATCCCTCGCCTTTGCGTTGTGGCGAGGCGTTCATCCTCCACAAGGACCTGCTGGGCTGTACCGTCGACAAAGGTTACAAAGGCCCGGTGCTCGTTCAGCGTGTGGTCACCAAGCGAGGCGCGTGGCGCGGCCGACACCTCTTCTCGGTCAGGATCGAA
>CDFA01025801.1:0-15997 GCA_000826305.1 Acanthamoeba healyi | reverse complement strand
ATGGGCGGAGGCAGCAAGTACTACAGTGGCGACAAGGCCAAGCCTTGGACCGATGCCTCGTATGTTGTCATCAACACTGTTGCAGGTAACGCACACACATCACTTGTGATGTGACGCTCCAGACGAGACCTGGGACCACTCACACGACGCTTCTTGCTTGGTCGTTGCTTGCGGTGTAATCCCCAGATCTGGACAAGGCGTCGAAGCTGCCGGTGCTGGGCGTGTTCGCCGATGACAAGCTGGACTTTGCTATCGATCAGAATAAGATGCAGCCCACACTCCTCCAGATGACCAAGAAGGCGCTCGACCTTTTGCACAACGACAAGGGCTTCTTCCTTGTTGTCGAAGGTACGGGGCCAACCGGTGTGAAGTGCCGTGTCTTGCGTGCATCGAACGCGTTCGCTGACTCTGATGTGTGCGGTACACAGCTGGAAGGATTGATGACTGCGCTTACAACAGCGATGCGGCTTGTCTGGCGCACGAGGTGTTGGCCCTGCAGGAGAGCTTTGACGCTGTGGCTGACCTCCTGGTCAAGACTAAGGACACGGC
Source organism: Acanthamoeba healyi (assembly GCA_000826305.1). Taxonomy (NCBI): domain Eukaryota; phylum Discosea; order Longamoebia; family Acanthamoebidae; genus Acanthamoeba; species Acanthamoeba healyi. Next base: position 15,448 of record CDFA01025801.1, on the reverse strand, counting down.
CTGCCTCATCGCCTCTGACCGTGACTCGGGTTCGTGACCTCTCCGCCATGTGTGTGCAACCAACTGGTCGTATTTACTGATCAGTGTCAATGCTGGACAGGTGGCCTCGTTCTGGACGACTGGGATCCCTCCAAGCTGGTGGGGTCGAACGCCTCGGTAGCAGTCATCGCCGGCAAGGGGCAGAGCAGCGATCAACTTGCGGCTGAGGTCTTGCGGGCGACTGGCCTCACCTTCACCGCGCAGGAGGTAAGCAACAAACGTCGGCCAAGCTCCGTTGTGTGTTGCAACTCACTCAGATGTGTCATGCGTGCGTGTTTCAGCTGAACCCGGTCACAGCCGCCAACGATCGTGTGCGCGAGCTCGGCAACGTGATTTCCAAGCGAGCCGGCGTCTCGTGGAGTTCCAGTGTTGACACTGGTGCGCATGATCCTCCTCCACTTGATGTGCACACACGATCCTCGTGTCCATCAGTCCCGTTCTCTTGACCTCACCACCTGTACGATCGCGCAGGCGTCGATGTGAACCTGTACGCCTGCGGTGACGCCAGCACTGATGTGCCGCGCGGCAACGTCGACAACACGGCGGTCGGCGTCTACCTCATGAAGAAGGTCCCCTCAGCGGCGCATTCCATGCCTTCACCCACCACTGCCGCCACCACCGGCGGCGGCCACCATCACCACTGAAACCCTCCCTCTCCTCCTTCCGCTGCTTTGATGCTTCGTTAACCTACGGTTGGTGTAGCTCGACGCCACGCCAAAGAAAGTCAATCTTCAGCAACACTGCTTGGTCATCGCGTCCCGTCAGGCCTTCAAGTGAGTGTATGTGATGCTAACACTGAGATACAGAGCTCGGGCGGCTGTTGGTGGAGTCCTGCCGGTCCATGCGCTGGTCGACGGTCGCCACGCCGAGGATGCCCAGGGGCAAGACCCTCCCGCGGTCAATCATCTTCTGCTCCCACCGCAACACCGTTCGCGAAATCTCGTACGCCTTGCTCCCTGCCTCCTCTGCCTGCGCGCTCTCGTTGTTGTGATGGTGGTTGGTGGGCGAGGAGTTGAGGCGGCGGTCGACGTGGTTGGCGATGAAGCGGAATAGCACCGGCTGGCGCTGCACGTCGATGCGGCCGAACACGCTCTCGATGGCCGCCACCATCTCGTGGCCCAGGTGCAGGTGCTCGATCCCCTCCATCCCGTGGTGACTCCACTTGAACTGTCTTTCCCACCGCTCCAGCGCGTCCCTCTTCTCTTCCTTCTTCATCAGCTCCTCCTCCTGCTCCCGCTGATCGGTGTCGTGCTGCTGGTCTTGGCCCTTGTGTTGGTGGTGATGACGGTGGCGGCGAGGCGGAGAGATGAGCCCGGCGGCGAGCAGCGAGTCGTGCAGGGCGTAGTACCACTCGGCGGTGAGCTGATCGCAGTCCTCACGGCCAAACTCTTCGATTATCAGCAGACCGTCCTCGCGTCGGAGGAGCCGGTCGCGCACCAGGCGCAGGACGCCCGTCAGGTCCTGGCCGATGTGATGCAGGGATCGCGTGAACAGCACCACGTCGAACGTTCCTCGCTCCTCTTCCATCTGCAGCTCGCACGTCACATGTCACACAACACATCAGACGTCAGATCGTGTGACGCGCGTCGTTCAGAACGAACTCTGTGCTGTGCTGAGCTGTGCGCGTCAAGCTAGCGGACCTGAGCCAGTTCTTCGATGCCGCACTGGCGGGCGTCGGCCACGCCCTTTCCGCGGGTGGTGGCAATGGCCTCGGGCGAGGGGTCGATGGCCACGACTCGATGGCCCGCTTCCTGCATGAGGTACGACAGCTCGCCCAGACCGCAGCCCACCTCCACGATCTTGAGCGCTCCGGATCGTCCCCGGAAGTGCTGGGCCAGTATCGGCTGGAGGTTGGACCAGGTCACCTCCGCTGCAAAGTCTCCTCCCGTGGCCGACATGGTTCTTCTCTTTTCTTCGCTCTTCGTTCTTCTTCGCTCTTTGTTGCTCACCACTCTGCGCCTCCTGTTCTCTTTCTCTGTCCTTGATAAAAACTAACTGGATCAGGATGCCATCGGATCCATACAGAGGACTGGATCTTGCTCCACAAGCTCGTCTACAAGGCGGAAGCGACAGGGCGCCCAGGCCTGACCAGGAATCAGCAACCAGAGCTCTGCCATCCAACGATTGGCTCTGGAAATATCGACCAAAGGGAAAAGCTAAGCGGAAAAAGAAAAGGAAATGCCATAAAAGGTAAAAAATGCAAGGTATGGCTGATGGCCAGGAAAGGACAGCTTGACATCTTCCCATTGGTCAAACTCTCTTTAGGCAAGTTGGAGGCTCACCGCTTCAACAACCACGGGCATGAGTCAGCCTGACCGACTCTTCACCATCAACAAAACAACCCCTAGAGTGAGAAGGCTGAACTGATTGAAGAGTGAGAATGAGCGCTGTCATCGAAAAGTTCAAGGACTCTGAGAAGCTTACGTGCATCACGTGCCACGCCTTCAACAAGGACCGCACCCGTACGCTTTCGCCTCCCCGGCCCTCTCTCGATTCGAAATGCTATCAGATTCTTACACTAGTGACGTCTCCTCCAACGCAGAGATCGCCATCTGCCCCAACAACAATGAGGTCCACATCTACAAGAAGCAGGGCGCCGAGTGGGTCATCAACGCCGTCCTCGTTGAGGTACCCCCCCCCCACAAACCTGAGGAAGCGCTAGTGATCAGTTGATTAATGGTTCTTTGCTCTCTCTCGCAGCACGATCAAGCCGTGACCGGCATCGACTGGGGCCACAAGGAGAACAGGATCGTCACCTGCTCGCAGGATCGTAACGCCTACGTGTGGTCGCTCGGCACAGACGGCAAGTGGAAGCCCACGCTCGTGCTCCTCCGTATCACCCGCGCCGCGACCCACGTCAAGTGGAGCCCCGATGGTACACAGACTCGCTTCCCTCAGCTCTGACACGATCGCTTGCTTACGACGAGCGCCTTTTTGACACACAACACACACCGCAGAGCAAAAGTTCGCTGTGTCCACTGGCGCCAAGTGCGTGTCGGTGTGCTACTTTGAGGAGGCCAACGACTGGTGGGTGTCGAAGCACATCAAGCTCCACAAGTCCACCGTCCTGTGCGTCGCGTGGCACCCCAACAACATCTTCCTCGCCACCGGCGCTTCGGACTTCAAGGCCCGCATCTTCTCGGCCTTCATCAAGGGCGTTGACAAGAGGCCTGAGGGCACGCCCTTTGGCGACAAGCTGCCCTTTGGCGAGGTTCGTCTTCACTACTATCACCAGCACCAGCTCGCGCTCAAGTGTAACAAACTTGTGTGCGTCGAACAGATGGTGGCCGAGTACTCGTTGAACGGGTGGGTGCACAGCGTGGCCTGGTCGCCCTCGGGCGAGTGGCTGGGCTTCGTGAGCCACGACTCGTCGATCTCGTTCGTCAACATCTCCACGGGCAAGGAGGCCTCGCCCCAGCGTCTCTCGCTGAACTGCCTGCCCTTCCGCGTGCTCTCCTTCCTCAACCAGACCGATGTCATCGCCGCCGGCTACGACTGCAACCCCGCCCTCTTCAAGCTCACCGGCCAGTCATGGTGCGCGCACACGACCCTCCGCTGTCCGTGCGTTGCCTTGCCTCACTGACACTGACCCTTCACAATCACCATCATCAGGGCTTTCTTGAAGAACATCGATGAGAACACCGCCGGCGGCGCGCGGGCTGGAGGCCAGACCCAGTCGGCCATGAACATGTGGCAGAAGAAGGCCGACCTCGGCACGACCAGCAACGAGACCCAGCTCGAGACCAAGCACCAGAACGCCATCTCGGGCCTCACCGCCCTCGCCCCCACGCAGTTCTCCACCACCGCAGTCGACGGCAAGCTCATCATCTGGACCGTCAGGACCTAGAGCTCGTCCGCTAGCTCAAGTGTAATGCTGTTGCTCCTGCTTCATAGAAGAAGAAGAAGAAGAAGATCTTGATTCCACGAGCTTAGCTATCAAGAGGGCTTGAGGGTGATGTTGGCGCGGTCGAGGTAGATCTCGTCCAGCTCGCCCTCCTGCGCTTCCTCGGCTTCGTGCGTGACCTGATGCGCGATGAAGGTGTTGTTGAAGATGCGCCTGATGCTGTTGATGACCAGCGGCTGTCGGTGCTGGATGAACTCGGTGTAGACGAACTTGTGTGCGTAGCGCTGGTAGAATCGCCACACCGCCGGGTCGCGCAGCACTCGCACGATCTGGGCGTCGTGGTTGATCCCCACGTCCTTGCCGGGGTCCACCCTCGTGTCCCTTGCACTGTCCCACCGTCCGTCGTTAACTAACTGAACTGCCACACGCACACGCACACCTTCGGTTACGTACAAGCGGAGGAAGCTGTCAAAGACAGGGTCGCCGAGGCGGTACATGGAGTTGCCGTTGAAGTGATCGCCGCATCCCCAGTAGATGTCCATGCAGTACTCCTTGGGCGTCGCCGGTCCGCGGTAGACCGAGCCCTTGATCCAGAAGTCCTCCATGGCGTACTCGGCGTGCTCGTACATGTTGTCGAGCCAGTAGGGCCGGATGGCCTGCACGTCCGACTCCATCAGGAAGAAGTAGTCGTAGTGCTTCCTGAACTGGTCCATCTGCACTCCACCAGGGTTGTTGAGTGATCACTGCAGAGCGAGTGTGAAGTGAGTGTGAGTGAATGCCTCGAAGATCTTGAAGAAGAGGTCGGCGATGACTCCGTTGTTGCGCGTCTTGGTGGGGTACGGGTCCTGTTCCTCGGTCAGGTTGGCGCTGAGGAACGTGACTGACCCGTAGCAGCCGTACATGCTCAGCCGCTTCATGTTCTCCTTGTACTGCGCGAGGGAGACTGAGTCATCAATCTATAGCCACGCACGGTGCGTGCGTGCAGCGATGCGGCGTACGTTGTCCGTCCTCTCTTTGTTGGTCTCGACGGTGCCACCGACAAGCTTGTTGCTGTATACGAACAGGTCTCGGTACTGGGAGTAGGGCAGGTTCTTGTCACACGCCGGAGTGTTGATGATGGTGTGTGACCTGATCCATTAGCGCCACAAAGGTACTGTGAGTGAGTGCAACAACACTCGCTCTAGATATCGTTTAGTCAGCCGTACCGGGCATAGAACTGGCTGAGGCGGTTCTCTTGGTGGACTGCATGCGGGATGATGATCGCCAGCCTGCGCGGCGTGCGCTTCTGCATGGTCGATGCTGGCTGCAAGTTGGACAAGACACACACACGCACACGCACACGCACACGCACACGCACACACGCACACACGCACACACGCACACACGCACACACACGCACATACACGCACACCAAGGCTTAGAGTGCATCAATTGATGAGCATTGGGGGTTGCTAGTACCCAAGTGAAGCCGAGTGGGTGGGTGGATGACGCCTGGGCAGTGTTGATCGCGTCGCCAATGGACGGACACGCCGAGGTCTGAGCAGGCTGTTTACGCTTGCGCTCGTCGAGCTCCGCCTGAAGGCCAGCCGACAGAGCCGTCTTCTGCTGGAGGCGCATCTTGAACTGCTCGTTCTCGTTGGCGGCCGCCTGCAGCTGTTCCTCGAGCGCGGCCAGCTTGGCCTTGGCCTCGGCCACCTCGAGTCGCAGAGCCGTGCGCGCCTGCTCGCTTTCATGTGCCGTCTGCTCCGTCTGCGTGCACTGCTCGGCCAGGTGCTCGCTTCGAAGCTCTGCGTCGCGGTTGCGTCGGGTCAGTCGGTCGATCTCCACGATGAAGCGGAGCGCCTCCTGCTCGCGTTGCTGCAGCTTGAGCACGCATGCGGTGCTGGCTGCGATCTCGCGCTGCAGCGCAATGACGACCATGCCGACAAGCAGCGTCCCCAGCACCAGCGTTGCCACTCTCGACGGCGTGCAAGCGCCGCCGGCGGTCCCTCCACCGCCGCCTCCCCAGCTCGAGCGCCACCGGCCTCCCGCTCCTGCTCCTGCGGCAGTGCCGGCCTCTGGGTCTCGCGAAGAATGCACCCTGTCAGCACCCGCTCCGGCACGACGGACCACCGCATCCATCATGAGTCCTCTGTCCTGTGCCAAGGTATTGGCCGCACCCAAGCTCCACCGAGGGCGAACTTGGCCAAAGGACGCGTTTCGTATTTCCTCGTCCATTTCCTTTTGTATTTCCGCTCTACGAGAAAAGGGAAATGCTGACGTCAGGATGACTGGTGCGAGGAAGAGGGTTGGTGAGGAAGAGGGTGGGAGGTCAAGAGGAGATGTCCTCCTTCTCCTTGCCGAGGGAGAAGGCCGAAGGGAAGGTGGAGTGGAGGCCCATCCGTATCCGATCAAAGGCGCTTCCGACGGAATCGAGCGCGGGTCTGCATATGCAGGCGAGCACGCACGCACGGGTTAGCTGAATGGATGAAGGGGCACGTCAAGGCTGGAGGAGGAGAGATCAGTGTACCTGACGTCGAGGAAGAAGGCCGAGGGAGGGGCCTGGCCCTGATCGTCCTTGGGCACTTCGCCCTGGTAGAAATCGATCACATAGCGAACCTGTTGGAGAGGAAGGGTGAGACAGAGCAGAGCAAACGAGCTTGAGGACGTCTTCCCTTCACCATCAAGCTTGATGGCAATGAACCAAGCTACCAAGCCGCTACGTACCTCTGTGCCGCAACGGTCCACGATCCAATCGTGCCTGTCAAAGGGCAGCTTGTACCTGGTCATCCGGCCGCCACATGAGTCATCACGGACGAACACATTGTACACCACACAGTGTCAGCCGCATCACAACAGCACAACAACAGCACAGCTGATGCCCGTGCAGGAAGGCTGAAAGCCTCCTTGGAGGCGGCGAGTGAAGGGGGTTAGGTCGGTGTCCTCTCGTACCCGAGCCAGCTCATCATTCGCGCCTTGGGTGAGAGGTCAGTCGGGCGGCCACGGAAACGCGCCAGTCGTGGTCGCTGGCACTCGCTGTTCACGCAGACAAGGAGGCGAGGAGGATGAAGATGAGAGCCTCGCACACCATGGCACCACGACACCGTAGCGCGTTCATGTGATGCTCTACGTGAACTTACCTCGCGTGCAGGCGTTCCCACTCGAGCACCTGGCTCCAGGAGCGCTCGTTGACCGCGTTGTGGATGCTCACCACGGCGGTCATGTCCTCCTCGCGCGGGTCCCACCCCTTGCGCCTCATCGCGTTGTAGAACATCTGCGGCGACGGGTAGAGCCAGGCCTCCTCCTCGCCCGGCTGGTTGGCGCTGCCGGGCGTGGTGGCGGCCTTGGGGATCGACGACCGGTACCGGTCGGTGGGGAGCGCGTAGCGCTGGCCGGGCGCCGGCTGTTGGTTGGGCTGCACGGGCATCTGGTTCTTGGGATCGATCGTCGCTTGGCCGGACATGGGACAGCCGTCCATCGAGTTTCCGGTCATCTTTGAGAATTGCGAGGAGCTAGAGGAAGTGGAGGTGGAGGTGGAAGAAGTTGAAGTAGAAGAGGGACCCTGTGCAACGGGACATGCCGGGGGCACCTGCGGATTTGATGGCATTTCGGCCGGAGGGGGCGCATTTGTGGAGGGAGAGATCATCGGATGTTTTTTGGCCTGATCGTCGGACCACATGTGCTGCACGGGACAGGCAGAGGGCACGCGATTGCCTCCATCATTTTCGGTCGCCATTTCTATTTTGATGCTTGTGTGGTTGGTAATTTACGAGATTGCCGCAAGCGATTTACTTTCCTCTCTGGTTTCCTTCATTTTCTTTTTCCAAGCAAATGGAACAAATCGATTACAAATTCATGCGAAGGACATTCGAATGTATGCCTCCACCTGCCTGTCCACAATCAATGGGTCAAGGCAGCCTCTGGCAAAGACAAGTGCAAAACACCGTTGAGGTAACAATGACCGTCCCCCTTCATCTCCCACCACATTCAATTTTATTTTATTTTGCGCCTCACATTCCGCACAAGGAATGGTAAATGGTATTTGGTTATTGGAAGCTGAGGAAAGGAAAGTGGCTCACGTCTGTTGGGAATTTTGGTAGGACCGCTGGAATGTGCAACGCATGGCATTGTTTGCGAAAGGAAAGCCAACCAGAGGCAGGTGTGTGGGGTCGGACTGGTGGTCCCTGGGGACAGACAGACAAAGCCAGACCTGACCTTGGAGGCCACCAGAGACATATCTCTTCTCCTCTTCGTCGTATTTGTGTGTGGACCTCCAGTGAGTTGAGACCTTCACCTAGACGAGTGAGAAGGAGAGAGACACAGGAGACATCGAGACACTGAAGGAGAAAAGCGATCATGTCGTCGTCCACGAGAGAGAAATCATCGACATCTTCGTCATCATCAAAGTCTTCCAAGAAGACGACAAAGACCACAAAGGACAGCGACAGCGGCAAGACCAGCGCCGATAAGGCCGCGCCATCATCGGCCGCCACGACGATCGAGGAGAAGAAGAAGCGACGCCTCTCAGTCAAGCGCACGTCGGACAAGGAGACCAGCAGCAGCAACAAGGAGAAGAGCGCGTCCTCCTCGTCGTCGTCCAAGTCGTCGACCAAGGAGGGCGTCGCTGCGTCATCGTCGTCATCTTCGACGGCGGCCGATGAGAAGAAGAAGAATCGACGCAGCGTGGATAGGGCCAGCGGCGCGAGCGTCAACGCCGCTGACAAGGAGCCCACTAGTGCTGCGGGCAAGAGCAGCGGCGAGAGCAAGAGCAGCGGCGACAAGGGCGACAAGAAGGCGACGGGCATCGTGCGACGCAAGAGCCTGCTCTCGTCGTCCAAGAGCACCAAGGAGGGCGGCGGCGAGAAGGAGAAGAAGGAGAAGAAGGAGAAGAAGGAGAGCAAGAAGACGCGGGAGAAGGACGGCGCGAGCGAGAAGAAGACCAAGAAGGAGAGCACCGGTACCCTTCGCAAGTCGGCCACCGCCGCCGGCGCCTCCGCCGGCACTGCCGGCGGCAACACAGCGCCTTCCGCCGCCGCCGCCAAGTCCGGCGACAGCGCTGGGCTGACCCGGCGCGGCTCGGGGATCAGCAAGGCCACACCCAAGAGCCTGGGCAAGGCGCATCCGGCGTCGTCCAAGATGGGCGGCGACTTCCTCCAGCGACTCGAGGGCATCGAGCGCACCAAGACGGCCGTCGACTTCACCAAGTCCCACGCCACCGCCCAGGTCAAGAAGGGCGCCAAGACCGTCGAGGAGACCGAGTGGGACGATGAGACCCAAGACAAGGTACGTCGCTCTCTTTGATGTCTTCGTATCTTCTCTGCATCCATAGCTAAGCTCGCGCTCTCGTCTATTGAAGGTTCCCACAGCGATCCGTTTGGCTACGATCGAGTTGGGCCGGGACGAGCTGGCTGCCTTCTCCAACGCTGGCGAGAAGATGTACGTCCGTCTTACCCCCCGCCCCGTCTCAGCAGTGCTGCGTGATGAACGTTGTGCCCCGCGCTGGTGGGGGATCGGAGGTGAGTGTGACGCTGAGTGAGTGACACTCACCATCGTCTTCTTCAGCGGCCTGGAGATATGGAGGATAGAGAAGATGCTGCCCGTGCGAGTGCCCAAGAAGAAGTATGGCAAGTTCTACGCTGGCGACAGCTACCTGTGCCTCAACACTTCGTACAAGGTCCGCCCGGTGCTGTCTATGTCACGAGCGAGTTCGTCTATCGTGCTGACACTCGCGACGCGCGCGCGATCATAGGATGGCCGTTCGCGAACCCTGCAGTGGGAGCTGCATTACTGGATCGGAAGGAAGGCTCCAAAGGTACCTAACTCTCCTCACCGCTCGATCTTGATGGACGTCGCTGCTCACACGACACACTGCAATGCAACACAGGATTCCGCTTCATCGGCCGCCATCCGCTCGATCCAGCTCAATGAAAAGATCGGCGGACAGGCCGTGCACTACCGCGAGGTCCAAGGTCACGAGTCGGAGAAGTTCCAGCAGCTGTTCAACTACAAGATCAAGTACCTCCGCGGCGGCACCGAGTCGGCCCTCAACCACGTCACCGAGGAGGCCTACGAGACCCGTCTCCTGCATCTGCTCGGCAAGAAGGGAGTCGTCAGACAGGCACGTTGCACACTGGCAGCGACGATCGTTGAATGTCAGCTGTCAGAGAGAGAGAGAGAGAGAGAGCGAGAACCTGAACTGACTGGCTGTTGGTGGCGGTGGCGTGGAACAGGTGGACGCGACATGCGGTTCGTTGAACGAAGGCGACGTGTTCGTGCTCGATGCGGGCAAGAACATCTTCGTGTGGGTCGGTAAGGAAGCCGGCTTGGTGAAGCAGAGCAAGGGTCTCGAGATCGCCAATATGATCAACTCCGAGAACAAGGGTACGCCTGCGCCGCCTGGGTGCTCATGCAATGGATGCGATCACTCAGTGCTTTCTCCTCTGCCCAGGCATGGGTTCGGTGTCGCTACTGCTGGGAGCGGAGCGTGAGAACAACCCGCTGTTCTGGGAGGTCATGGGCGGCAAGGGCGAGGTCGCTCCGGCCGAGGAGGCCATGACCGACAAGGAGGTGGCCGAGGAGATGGCCGAGTCCGTGTTTCTGTACAAGTACGTTTATTCGCCCTCCCTCCGCCTTCAACGCACGCGCGTGCGCGGACTTATAAGGAGACCTCTGCGTACGTTGCGGGCACGCAGGGTGATGGAGGTCGACGGAGACATGCAGGCCATTCCTATAACCGAGACTCCATTCGTGCGGGAGATGCTCGAGTCGAACTTCACCTACATTCTCGACTGCGAGACCGAGATATTTATTTGGGTTGGCAAGAAGTCTGACTGGGAGAGCAAGGCCAGCGGCATCATGCTCGCCGATGTACGTCTGCTATACTGCTTAAGATCACGTGACGCACGGGTGGCGATCTGTACTAATCCTGGTGCCACCACACAACGTCAACGCAGGACTTCCTCACCATGTTCGAACGGCCTTCGTGGACTCCGATGACGCGCATGCTTGAGGGCACCGAAACTGTACTGTTCAAGAGCAAGTTCGCCAACTGGGTCGAGATCCATCCCACTAGGGACTTCCGGTTCGCCTCTCTCCTCATGAGCTTCATCCGTGCGTGCGTGATCGACGCTCACTCTTCAACGCCTCTCCTCTTCTGTACAGAGAGATCGAGTTCCGCAAGCAGCAGGCCAACATCGCGGCGACTCCGGCGATCCAGCCCAAGATCGACGTGGCGCTCATGCATGCCCGGCCCGAGAGGGACGAGTTCAGCCCCGAGAGGGAGTTCGCCGGCATCGATGAAGACTCTGGCCTTGTTGAGGTATGCCTCGCTCGCGCTCGTCAGCACTCGCCAGCACAAGCGCACGACTGACATGCATGCACGCACGCACGCATGGTAGATATGGGTGATCGACGACAAGTCGCACGCGGCGGCTGTGGGCGAAGACAACTTTGGCGAGTTCTACAACGGGCGGAGCTACATCGTGCTGTACTCGTTCACTGTCAAGGAGAGCATCAGGTCGGTGGCCTACTTCCTGGGCGGCAGCAGGGCCGCGCCGAGCGACTACATCGCCTACCAGACGGGCCTCTACGAGCAGCTCGAGGAGAAGATGGAGTCCGAGGGCGGCAAGCCTCCTATCCAGATCCGCCACCAGCTCTACGCCGAATCCGACTACTTCCGGTCCCTCTTTGACGGTTCATATCTCACCCCACCAGCCGCTTCACCACCAGAGGTTTGACATCGTTCGTGCTGGTTGCGTGACGACAGGGCTGATGATTGTACATTGCGGAGCGGATCCGGACGCGGAGCGGCCAGAGAAGAGCCTGTACGGCATCTGGGGCACTTCGCCGCACGACGTGCGGGCTGTGCAGGTGGAGGTGGTCGGAGCCGCGCAGCTCTCGTCGGCTGGCGTGTTCGTGCTCTTCACCGCCGCGCACGTCTACAAGTGGCTCGGCGCCGGCGCCACCGAGGAGAGCAAGGTCATGGCCGACCATGTCGTCCAGCACATGGGAGAAGAGAGGTACGCCGTTGTCGATGTTGTTGCCACAATGCAACTACGCCTAACACGCACGCGCAGGGAGGTTGTTGAGCTGGAGGAGGGCAGCGAGACCGACGAGTTCTGGCTCGAGCTGGGCGGCAAGGCCGAGTACGCCAACTTTGCTGGCAGGCCCTACGGCTGGCCCCGAGTCTTCCAGGTCTCGGAAGCCACAGGCGTTGTGGCCGTGCACGAGGTGTCGGCGTACTCGCAGGCCGATCTCGACGAGCTCGACGTGTTCCTGCTCGACGCCTACAACGAAGTCTTCATCTGGACGGGCCGCGACTCGTCCGAGAAGGAGAGGAGGATGGCCCGCGAGATCGCACAGGAGTACGTCGACCACGCGAGCGTCGAGGGACGAGAGCCCAACCTGCCCATCACCGTCGTCCTCTCGGGCGAGGAGCCCGTCGCCTTCAAGGCGTGCTTCCACGAGTGGAGGCTCCAAGAGAGGTGCCGCGACCTGGTCGGCGTCATCGAGAAGCGCATCCAGGACAAGATCCAGGGCATCGAGGAGGGCGCGGCCAAGCCCAATGAACTCATGACCGACTTCTTCGACAAGCTCAACAAGAAGTACAACATCGACCCCTCCCAGGAGCTCCAACCGACCGACCACCTGGCCAGTCGACGTGATGAGGCTCATGCTGCTCCGCACTCTGCTGCCGTTGCCGCCGCCGCGCCTGCGCCTGCCGTTGAAGCCGCCGCGCCCTCTGATGAGGACCAGTCAGCCCCCGACGTTCCCGCCGTTGGCCATGATGGTGACGAAGATGATGACGACAAGGACCCCGCTGACCCCGTGGACGCCGCGCCAGTGGAGCTCGTCGATGCCTGAGTGCTTGAGATCCTCCTCCACGAGACGTGTGGCCTACGCCGCACCCCAACGCGCCGCACACGTCATGTACACGAGAACAATAGAACGACACATATGGTTGTTGGTAAGCCGCTCGCGCACTTGTGTGATGATCGTCGCTCAACGTGAGCTCGATGTTGATGTGGTGTTTGTTTTTATGGATCACGAGAGAGGAAGGAGCTATGGACATGTGATGAGAGAGTGAGGAGGCAAAATTGGAGGTGATGAGGGAACTGCTGCTGCTGCAGCTGTTGCTCTCAGTAGACGCCGGGGATGATGATGTAGGGCACCTCCTTGCAGTACTGGTTCCAGGCCTTGCCGTACTTGGAGCGGCATCGCCTGTCGTCGCGGTTGGCCCGGTCGAGCAGGAGCCAGGTCATCATGACCTGGTAGGTCCAGGGGATGACGTAGGAGAAGCCGCCACACATGCAGAACGAGGCGGTGATGAAGAGGTCGCACAGGTAGTTGAAGTGGCGCGACAGGGACCAGAAGCCCGAGGCGAGGAGGAGGTTGTGACGCTCCTGGCCGTCGGCGGTCTTGTAGACGGCCTCGATGGCGCGCGCGGGCTTGCCCCAGATCGTGACCTTGCCCTTGCTGGCGCGGAAGGCGGTCTTCTCGTCGTTGGTGAGGCGGAAGAGGGTGTAGCCGAGCACGTTCATGCCCAGGATGAGGGCCACCTCGACGGCCGACAGGTGGTTGGGGTGGTGCACGAGGAACCACGCCTGCGAGGTGTAGATGGTGAGCACCCAGCACGTCGAGCCGTAGGCCATGAAGAAGCCGTAGTGGTCGTGCATGATGTCCAGCGTCTGAGTGTACCAGGCCTCCTTCCACGCCCTGATCGCTCCACAGTGTCAGACATTCATTCTACGTACGAATGTGTGTGTGTGTGTGTGTGTGTGTGGAGTGCGAGCGTACCAGTCGACGATGTAGATCATCTGGAGGACGAGCAGGAGGGCCATGGAGTTGGACAGCTGGCCGTAGAGCTCGTACTGCTTGGCGGCGTGGGAGAGGTTGACGATGGCCCAGCCGATCATACCGATGCGGCCGATGGAGAACATCTTGATGTCAAAGTTGCCGATGCGCGGGTTCAGCTCGATGCCCATCCAGAAGTCGTAGAAGAACTGGCCGTGGACCGACGCATCCCTGTTGGTGGGCGCGTACACTCCCTGCACACGACAACGACGACGTTCATCAGCCACACGTGTACGCACACCACATACGCGAGCACAGACGCACGCATACCTTGAGGTAGGCGAGGAAGGCAAAGACGAAGCCGGCGATGGTGCCCACGGTGATGAGCGGGCCGTAGTTGTCGTACACGAACGTGGCCGGGAAGAGGTTGAGACCGTACGAGCCCAGGAAGAACGCGCCGATCGTCACCAGCGTCGCGGCCAGCGCTGTGTACACACACACACACGCTGATCAGCATCATCACCATCGCATCCAATCACGCGTCACACAAGAGCGGAGAGAGCGAGAGAGTAAGAGTGAGCTATACCGTTGATCTTGTAGGGGAGGACGTTGCCGGCGGGCGTGGGGAGGCCCATGGTGCGCTGGCCGGGGAGGAGGAAGTAGAGCATCACCTGGAAGGCGATGAAGAGGGAGAAGCCGGTCCAGGCGGTCAGCGTGGCGGGCGGCACGCCGTTCCAGAGGCCGGCCAGGGTCCATCGGCCCATGGCCAGGTCCTGCAGCGGCGCGACCACAGAGCAGTCGTAGTCGGTGCAGGCGCGGTAGAGCAGGAAGGGGATCGTGGGCACGAAGAAGGTGAGGAACGCGGTCGTCATGTGTCCGCCAAACTCGCCCTCGAAGCCGCCCCAGTCGCCCCACGGCTTGGCCGAGCTGCCGGGCGCCGCCGCCAGATCCTTGACGTCCTGCAGCTTGTCATCCTTCATCTTCTCCTCCACTGTGCCCATGGCGCGGTCGATGTCGCGCCCAGCGCGTTCTCTCACGACGGCAGTCGTCATCGTGTTAACTAACTCCTATAAAATCTAATCACAAGAGAGAAGAGAGAGATCGGAGCGATTTGCAAAAACGGGAGTGGGAGGGGTGTGTGTGGAGTTGTGGTGTGCTTGTGAGCTTGTGGCAGAGAGTGGACTGCGTATTTATGGAGGCCTCAAGTCCTTGCCGCTGTGGGCGCGCCAGGGCACTCCGAGAGGGAGCACCACCTCGTGATGACCGGGAGCTCAACCCACTACGCGGCTTCGATCCGGGGGTATTTCGCCGCGCGCTCCTTCGCCTTTTCGCCTGACATTCTCCCATGCATTCCGTCGACAACAATCACGCGGAAGAATTTTCTCTTTTTAATATTTAAAGTATGGGTTACGGTATGGAGAGAGAATCGTTCAGATTCCAAAGAAGCTGCAGAACTGGCCGAGAAGCAAGAGAGAAGAGCCTGTGCGAGTACGGCGACACGAGTGATGGCGGGCGCAGCACGATCAATCATTGCCAGCGGCTACAACCTCGGGTTGGTTGGTCAGTCGGCCGGTTTGAATGTGAACGCGTTTCCTGATCCACCATGATCAAGTGGCAGGATTGCGCGTGGATTCTGCCGGGCTGGCGCGTTCGCTCCGCGCTCTTGAACACACAACCTCCCCACACAGAACACATGGCCCTGGATGGGCGCGTACGCAACAGGCTCTGCACCTCGAGGTCAGGTAACGTACGTGCATACGCAACGCTCAGAATGGACGTCATCATCGCCATGTG
>CDFA01025800.1:0-10795 GCA_000826305.1 Acanthamoeba healyi | reverse complement strand
CCCCCCCCGCTCTCTCGCTCAAGACACTTGGTGGCCACTAGACGCACGCACACTCACCACCTCACACGCACTCGCACTCGCACACCGTACTTTCTTCGTGCACGCACGCACACGCACGGGCAGGTGGCGATATGCGGCAGACGGCGAGAGCCGCTCGACGAGACGGCCAAGGAGCTGCGTGAGCTTGGCGCCAGCGTGCACGTAGGCAGCTGCGACATCAGGGACTACGACCAGGTCAAGGCCTTTGTGGACCAAGTGCAGAAGCAGCTGGGCGACATCACCATCCTCATCAACAACGCTGGCGGGTACGCGACTCGCTCCACACGCGTGTGGCGAACATTCACGGTTCTTCTCACAGCGCGCGTACAACTAAATCATCGCAGACAGTTCCCGATGGCTGCCGAGGCCATCACGCCCAACGGGTACGTCGCACTGGAGACATCTAGCTGAATGCAGCCGCGCACGTCTGCTCGCATCATCTTCACACACACACACACACACGTTCTCTCTTTGCGTGTGTGTGGCGTCCTTGTGCAGCTTTGCGGCTGTCATCCGCAACAACCTCATCGGCACATGGTACGGCACGCTCGCGCACGTACCATCGCGTTATCGTGCATCGACACTCACTGAGTCGCTGTCCACTCACAGGCACATGACGCACGCAGTGGCCACCACTTGCATGATCCCCAGGAAGAAGGGTACCTCATTCTCACGCACACGCACACGCACACGCGCACGCATGCACTGTCTCACGTTCAGCGCATGGCTTGTGCACAGGACGGATCGTCAACATCACGGCGCAAGTGGCGCGAGGGTTCCCCGGCATGGTACACACAGGCGCAGCCCGAGCGGGTGTCGAGGTACCACAGCCGCCGCCGCCCGCGCACACTGTGCACTCCATCGCGCTGCTTACTAGACCGGCTTCTCCAGAACATGACGATGACGCTGTCCATCGAGTGGAGCCCCTACAACATCAACGTGCGTTCGCGCGAGAGCAGACTCTAACCAGTGTCAGTGTGTCAGGAGAGGAAGAGAGGGCTGACGTTCCTGATCTCTCGCTCGCTCCATGGCAGGTGAACGCCGTCGCTCCTGGCGTGATCGGCGACTCGGGCACGCACCGCTACGCCAAAGAGGTCGTCGAGGGCGCCATCGAGAAGATCCCGCTCAAGAGGCACGGGAGAGCGGTGGAGGTGGCGCACTTGGTCACCTACCTCGCCTCGCCGATGGCCTCCTACGTCACCGGTCAAGTGTACCGCATTGACGGCGGCCAGTCTCTGTGGGGCGATCTCCTCGACCCGCATGCCATGGCCCGGCTGTAGGTCTCATCCCGAGTGTGCGTGCGGTGCGTGCGTGCGTGTGCGCGTGCGCGTGTGTACCGTAACTTGCACACTCATGTAGTTGTTCCTGTTCATGGATTGTTGGGTTGGGGCATGCGATCGTTGTTAGCTGGCGGCGGTCACGGGCCTCTTGGCGGCGGCGGCGGTTCGTCTGACGCCAGAGTCGGTCATGGGCGTGGCGGGTACGGCCGCGGCCGCGGATGCGGAGACGGAGGAGGGGAGGGAGAGGGGCGGATAGAACCCGCTAAAGTCGAGGCGCTCGAGCAGGAATCGGAGGTGGAGGAGCGACACGGACGACGCGGCGTTGCCGTTTGTGATCTGGGTGATCAGCACGCGCAGCTCCGACACAGCCTGCTTGTACTTGGCCCCTGTGTACGAGCGCAGAAAACACCACCACGTTAAGGGCTGATGGAACGAGAAAGAGGAAGAGATTGAGAGTGCACGGTACCGATCTGAAGGATAGTGCCCTGCTTCTTCTTGGCGCTGTCAGTGTCAAGCTCGAGCCCGCTGCCAAGCAGGGATCGCTGCAGCGCCACCCAGTGGGCGATTATGGCAAAGATCTTCGTCATGAGCGTGAGGGTGGATTTTGACTGCTCGTTGGTGGGCGAGAGCAAGCAGCGCTCGACGATCTGCGTGAGGAACTCAGAGTGCGACCTGATGAAGTCCTCGATGCCTGGTATGATGGGGGATCAAAGCCGTCAGCATGAGATCATCAAGGGTCAAAGGGCGAAAGAAGATGCACTTGAGGACTCGTTGACGATCGTATTTTGGAATCGCTGCCAAGCGGGTTCGATGACTTCCATCTGCACGGCAGGTGACAGTTCCACAGCGTCATGACTTGGAGGAAGCGTTCCATGGCCGGCGGCAGTGGCGACGGGGGAGGGGCATACCATGAAGAAACCTTGCACATTGGTCAGGAAGAAGAGCATCTCCTGCGAGAGGATGCGGCATCGGTGGAGCAGACCCTCGGTCTCCTTATCATCGGCGTAGTAGTCTTCCATTTCGTCGTCATCATCTAAAACGCGGGCAATGCGTGTGAGCACATACGCCATAATGGCATGCTCGCCAAGTCAGCAGGCATAACAGGTGAGGAGTGAACCTTCTTGCTTGCTCTTGGTCGCTGCTGGAGACGACTTGCGCAGCGCCTCGAGCGAAAACTGACGGTTTTGGTTCTGTCTGCGCGAGTAGCCGATGTGTCGCTTCCACATGGAGGCCAGCGAGTGATGCAGGTGCTGGATTCGCCAGAGAAAGTTAAACATCATGCGGTACGTGCTCATCGCCTGCAGTTTCGCGGTCGTAGATCATGGGTGAGTGCTCCATTAGCCTGCATTGACGAGGCCGCATGGGAGATAGCGCGCGAGGAGAGGAGGATTACTGACCTCGGGAGTAAAGATGAGGGAGATCGGCATATCGACGTGGTAGTCGAGCGAGAACACTGCCCACCCGCTTCCTGCATCGACGCCTTCCATCTGCAGGATTACGGGGTAAGGAGTCCGAGTACGCGCCAAGCAGCAACGGCGCGACACGAGAGGAAGGAAGGAAGGGAAGGTTACCACGCCCTGCTCAAGCAAGCGGACGTCCAATCGATCGATGATCTCTGGATCATCAAATTGTGCATTGGAGCTCCGCACGGCTCGATCCAGCGTGCCTGAAATTGATTGCAAACGTTTGCACGCGTGCATAGATCAGCGTCCTCATGTCCGTGCGTCTACTGTGGGCATCAACACGCGTACATACCAAGCAAGTTGTGGCGGAAGATGGTGCTGGATGGCTTCTTGAGATCGGAACTGCACACAGGAGGAGAGACAAAGCCACAGTGTCAGTCGCCGTGTGGGGGCGTATCCTCAACGGACAAAGGCCGAGGCCAAGAAGAGGTAAGCATGCGTACCTGATGGAGGTCATGAGATAGGTTACAAAATCGCCTTGGCCAAGCAGCAGGTATCGCTTGATGGCCAAACAGTGCTGAAGGAACTTGTGCTTGTCCATGAAGACTTGCAACACGCGTCTGTTGACCACCGTCTCCACCTTGGACACAGCCCTTTCGAGAGACGAGAAGAACTCGACCAACTCCACGTCGGATCGAAGCTCTCCAATGTCGCCCCGCAGGATCTGATTCAGTGAGTCCCGCTCTGTGCCCCAGAAGTCGGTTACATTGTCGCTGCACTCCCTCAGCAGATTGTGTGACTTGCCGATCAACAAAATCTGGGCCAAGGCGAAGAGGGAAAAAGTCAGCAGGAGACATCGCGCTAGCGCACAGCCTTTGAAGTTGCATACCTTGTTGGCCAGTGAGGGAGGAATAAAGGAGGGCAGCGCCTCTGGTCGCAGCTGATACTTGGCATGCCAAAGCTGGTGGGCGGGCACATCGGGGTCGGTTGCAACAAAGAACTCTTGGTAGGGGTCATTCAGGGTTCCCTGAACGCATCCGATTCGCAGTGTGAGCAGAATGAGTCATGAAACCCTCGTGTGTGGCCACAGCAGACAACTTGTCCAAGTTACCTCCAGCATCCAAGCTCGAATCATGGCAATGATCGGCTTAGCGGTGTGGTTGAGCACGTTCAGCGCTACCGAACGCCAGATCTTGCTGCCGTGATAGACAAGCTTGTAGACGGCCGAGGCCATTTCTCCTCCGTGCTTACCCCTGATGTTGTCCTGCGCACGATCGTTCAATTAGTTAACAATCAAAAGTGGCGTTGCTACTTCCAAGCACGCGATGCATACCACGAGAATGTTTAGGATCTGCAGCTTCTCCAAGGGACCCTTGACCCACGCCAGCAGGCGATGCAGGGTGAGGTTGGAGCCCTCGCCGATTTGGTTTTCGAGAGCAGCCAACGAACGGTAGTAGTCCGTCAGTTCGATCTTTATCGCCGCATAGAATCCCTGTTGATCAATGCGCACCGGTCATGAGTACACAGGATAAGCGCTTGCGTCATGACCTCCATGCACAAGGTAGTACATACCTGGGCCACAATTCCCGGTTGAGCGGCGGACGCTTCCATCGTCTCGCGCAGACGCTTGCAAAGCCACCCAGCCTCGCACACGCAGCCCACGAGCTGCCGGATCGACGTGGACGCATGCACCTTTGAATTGACAGAACAACGTTGTCAGCCGATACCAAAACATGGACGACGATGTCACATTCACCGTGAGAAAGAGCTCACGCGGAGCGAACAAGGACGGCGTACCTCGGAGGGGATGGCGAATCGATCTAACTCGTCGTTGTATCTGATCACGGAACCCTCAATGCCTTGTAGCACGTAGAGGGTGTCTTCGAGAATGGCACCCAGCGTCACTTCCTCTTGATGATCGGTGAGCAGCGGTCGTCTGTGTGGGCGAGCAGCAGGCGACTCCTGCGTGGCCGAGAAGTTGGGAGAGGGAGCGAACGAGGGCGAAGGTCCTGCGTGGCCGGGCGTGGCGTAGCCCGGTGTGGCGTAGATGGGCGAGATCGACGATACGGAGGCCGGGTACTTGTGCTTCTGTTGCGCCGCGGCGGCGGCAGGCGTCTTGAACTTGGAGGCGACGGACGACGCCGGAGCGGCTCGCGCTTGTGTCTCCTCCGCGGCGCCTCTTCCATCCGGGCGTCGCGATGAGCCTCGGGCGGCCAGCGGCGTCCTGTCGGGCAGCGATTGTGCCTAAGCGCGTGCATAGACATGAGCCGAGGCGACCAGAGAAGACGAAGGGCACAGAGAGCGGGAGAGAGCGTACGACAGAGAAAAGAGTGCCGGACACGCCAGCGGCGGTGGCGGCGGCCTGGCCGGGTGCGTCTTTGAAGCCTCCCTTGAGCTGGTCGAGCAGGTAGAGGATGGCCCAGTTGCTGCTCAGCGAAGACGACGCGCTGAGCTTGTTGAGGTACTGATCCAGCAGCGCTGCATCTCCAAAGCCCTTCTGCCGGCTCACTGCACGTCCACGCGGGGGGGAGGAGATTTGCTTCCCTTGCTCTCTCGCGAGTAGCGGGCGAAATGGAGATTTGATTTGGGGGGAGGGAGGCGTACCTGTCTTGCGTATGCGGGCGATGACCTGCGACTCGTCCCTATCCAGCGCCTGCTTGGCGTTGGTGCTAATGAGGTGCATTATCAATCCAAAGTACTTGGCGTACTGGGCCTTGTTCTGGGGGGACACGAATTTCGCCACCAGCCGATGCACGCATCGCACCAGCTCTTCGTTGTCCATAGCTTCGTCTTGAATGTATGCAAGTGCCGACCTCGCAGTTAGCTCGCGTCGATTTGTCAAATCTTGGGCGCTACGCGATTTTCTGCCTCTGGCGCTTTCCCGCCATAACTTTTCTTGTCGACTCCGCTCACAACCAGAGCCACAGAAGAAGGGAGAGAAGCGCCACCACGGCGGCTGCGGCCACGCGCACTCTCCACGGCACGAACGCGATGCGCGTGCGTGGCTTGAAGCGCACGCCGGCCGACTGCATCAAGAGCGTTGACATGTCTGCAAGTCAGATCACGCACGTGTGAGTTGGAAGTTCAGTTACGCGAGCGCGAGCGGGTGGGCCGCACCTCTTTCCGCCCCAGATCGCGGATAGGGGCCGGTGACGATGGGCGGCGTAGAGTGCGCCACCTTCCTCCGGGCCACCAGCATCGCCGTAGATGCAGTTGTCGTGCGCGCGGTGTGCTCCTCTGTCTCCGACGTCGTCGCGTCGCCAGTGTCGGGACTCTGTGTTCCGTTCTTCTCGGAGGCAAAGGAATCCGTCATCGCTACCAGGTCCTCGATGTCGGGCACAGCCGAGTGGTGAAAGCCGCAGAACCTGGTGAGGTGTATTGTGTGCCGTGAGCCGTGCGAGTTGCCTGAGCGCGCCCATGAGCGAGGCGGAGGACGACTTACCACGGGTTGGCCTTTTCGGCCTGTTCGCGCCACCGGCGATAGCGCGAGGCGATCTTGTCGGCCCTCACAACCGTGTTCCAGGGCTTGGCCGAGTTGAGCAGGTTGACCATCTGGCCCGTGAGTAGCTCGACGTCCTGGTCCATGATCTTGTCCGAGTACCATCGGTTGAGATGGCTGCCCAGCGCGAACCCGCCCGAGCCCGTGAATCTGGTCGCAAAGTTGCGGCTGTGTGCATGTGCACGTTTGTGGTGTCAGAGACGCTCTGGAGAGGCAAGCAGAGTCGTACTACAGCGGTGACTAAGGCGTACAAGAAGATGGTATTGACACGGAATCGCGTGGGATTGACGGGCACGGAGAAATGGAGCTGGATCATCATCGGCGAGGAGCCATCGGGACGCTTCTTCGTCGATGTCTGCAGGTCGAGCCTGACGGCGCACGGCACCTGGAAGGTGAACCTCTGCTTCGGCCTCGTGCTGTCCAGAGGCCATTCCGACTGCGCTTGCATGCCGTAGAAGCCCTCCGGCAGTCCCTGTCCAAGGATCAATCGAATCAACTACACATACGCGCGTGCGTGCGGTAACCACTGCGAGGTGGAGCGTACAGACATGAATGAAGAGTTTGTGTGGTCGGTCTGACCATCCTTGGCGGGCGCGGCCTTGCTAAAGACATTGTCGAACAGCATCTCGACCTTCATCTCGTCGGCCTTGGAGCGCTTGCTCAGTGTGCCGTCGTGCGTGAAGGGCAGGTGGGACGGGTCCAGAATGTTCTCGATGAAGAGCCCGTGATCTCTGATAACAATTGTGAGAACGATTGTGTGCGTCTGTTCGTGCGCTTGTGTGCGGTGTGCCTTGTGTGCGTGCGGTCTTGTGTGGGCGCGCTTACATGTCAAAGTCGCGTGTGACGGTGTCCTTGCCCCAGCTCTTGTCGTTGTACTCCTTGAACAGGTGATGCGGTATCAGTTCCTTAGAGGCTTTGTCGTGGTCCCCCGCCCACACCCACACCAGGTCCTGCGCGCATCACAGGTGAGATCAGACATTCCTCTGACTCCACGAGACGAATGCACGGCGTCGTGGGAGCGAGGTGGAGAGATCACGCACGTAGACCTCGGTGGTGGGGTAGGAGTAGACGCAGAAGGGCTTGCCGGGCCTCATGCTCGGCTCTGACGGGATGAGCTCGCACTGACCGCCCGTCCCGAACTGCCATCCGTGATACTGTACCACAGCGCAGATATCACGACAAGAATTAGTATTTTATTTATTTCTATTTTGTACAGATGGCTAAAAATATATTAAAAATAAGTATGGATAGCTACTTTGTTTTTTTATTAAAAATATTAAATGAGAAATAAATAATACGAAAAAAAAGCTGATACTGCTGACCGCACCTTGCACTCGAGTCGGCCGCCACGCACGGTGCCCACCGAGAGGGGAGCCGAGCGATGCGGGCACTTGTCCTGCACGCACTGAGCCGCCCCGTGTTCGTCTCGGAACAGGACGATGGGGTCGCCCAACAGCTGGAAGCCGTACGGCTCGGTCGGTTTCGCACCAGCGTGTCGCGGCAGCTCACTCGCAAACACCACCGGATACCAGTGGTTGCGCATATCAAACACGTTGCCACTACCACCCTTCCCTTCCTCACGCTCGCTTCTTCCCTCCATCTCCATCTCTTGCGCTGTGTTGCGTCGCACGTGCGAATGATCACGTGTGCGTTTTCGTTTGATCATTTCTTTTATTTTCTTTTGTATTCTTTATTTCTTTTTATTATTTTCTTTTTATTTTAGCCACAGCACGCATTGCGCACACGCCCTGAAGAGCTCGTTTTGTTGGGTGAATGCAGGACCTTCAGTCGTCCTTGCGGTTCTCCTCGTCCTCGCCGGCCTTTCGCTTGGCCTTCCTCCGCTTGTGCTTCGTCTTGGTCGAGGTCTTGATCGGGGTTGGATCCGAGGTCGAGGTAGAGTCAGGGTCGAAGTCGGGCTGCAGGTACTGGTAGAGGTTGGGGAAGGGCCACAAGTTGACGTCGTTGGTGTCCGAGTCGCTGTGGAGCCACTTGGGTGTGAGGTACTCGATGATGTCTATGGGGAAGGGCGTGATGACCCTGCGCACGATGGCCGTGGCCAGGCCGGTCAGGACGAGGTAGATGACGATGAAGGACGTCGCCGACTCCTTGTCCAGCAGCGGCGTCTTGAAGTACACGCCGTACGGGTCTGCATGCACGCACGCATGCATCGGTCATTGGCGCGCCTTCATGGCGACACGCAACGACGCAACACTCGACTTCGCTGCCGCACACGACGCACGACACGACACGTGACGTGACGTGATGCGCGTACCTGTGGTGAAGAAATAGAAAGTGGATACAATGAGACCCATCTTGAGGCCGAGGACGGTGGGCTTGGTGATCTCGGTGTCGCCGTGGAGTCCGAGCATGCACTGGTCCACCAGCACCTTGTAGAAGCCGCCGATACAGCCTGTTGCGTCGCCAACACAACACACACGAGTTGGTCACCCTCGGCGAGTGATCGAGCACCTCACTCGCATTCGCGTGTGCGTGTGTGCGTTATGGACGCGGGGAGAGGAGAGAGAGAACAAGCAAGGCGTACTCGTCATAGCGCCGATGAAGATGGGTCCCACCCAAACCGGATGAGTGAACGTCTGCACATGCGATGGGAGGCGCGCGAGTGAGTGAGCCAACCAACACAACAACATTGACATGCGACACGCTCGCGCTGCTGGTGATGGTGCGCTACCTTGACAGTTTGGTCGACGGCTCCGATGATGGTGTGGGCCTTGTGCGCCATCTCCAGCCCCGTTATCGTCATCTGAGCGGCGTTTGACACGACACACCACCCCGCACGCGCCGTCAGATCGAACTAATCTTCCGCTGGCCACAGCGGAGGGGGGATGAAGGGTCTTACGAGTCCGACATGGGAGTCGATGAACTTGTAGACGCAGTCGCGGTAGGACCAGTGGATGAGGAGCCAGGTGAGGACGTAGGTCGGGATGACGGTGTTGGAGCCGAGCCACTCGGCCCGGAGGCCCAGCAGCATGAAGCGGACGGTGGCCCCGACGAGGCACGCGCCCAGTGAGAGGGAGAGGGAGAGGAGCCAGGGGAGCCGGTGGAGTAGCAGGAGGCTCGTTTTCATCTTGTAGCACACGAAGAGGCCGTGGGCAAAGTTCACCACCCACATGGGAAGGGGCTGCATGGTCCACCACCACCACACGTCGGCCGCCACCGGCCCATACGACGCCTCCAGCGACTCGTAGACCTCCACGAGCAGGGGGTGAGGCTCCATTCCCATCTCTCTTCTTCGCAGTGTCGTCCGGACTCAACCTCTTCTCAAGTTGCCGTCGTCGCTCGGACAGAACCGTTGAGATAAATGAACATTAAAAATATAATTTCTAAGGCTGCCCGAATCGTGCAACAGTGAAGCTGTATATAAATATATTGTCGACATAGGAAATCCCGCTTTGCGGACATCAAGAGAATGCGCAAATCATTCAAAAACAAGAGATAGATAGAAGAAAATGATCTACGACGTCAGCTCGCCCCTCTACAAGAGCTTCCTGAGCTCCAAGGCCGGCGCCAGCGCCGACAAGGCCGGCAAGTCTGCCATGCCCAAGCGCAAGGTAAGTAGTACTTGCAATTTTCTTGCATAAAGTGGCGCAATTAACGTTAATGTTGTGTGTACAGGATGAGAAGCTGAGCAAGGGTGCCAAGATCTCTGCGCCACCACAGCCCACTTCGGCCTAAGCTGCCTCCTGCCCACCAAGATCTGATCTCCAATGTGGCGAGCCAATTACTCGAGTAGCGCAGGAGGATGCAGCCCTCTGTCCGAATAAAAAGTAATTCCTTCCTCGTCCTTGGTTGTGGATGAGATAGCCATCAGATGTCGCTACGCGTAGTGGGAATCGGTTCAAGCTTTTATTACAATGTCGGTGTGGTGCCCCCTCTACAGCTTCGTTCCCCACCGCTTCGAGGGGATGCGTGCGTGAGTGTCAAGTGTACAAACAGCAAGAGATGATGAGAGCAGAGAGGATGAGGAGCGGAGAAGCAAGTGCAGAGTAGGGTAGGGTAGAGAGTGAGTGTAGAGGGGACTGGGCTGCGGGTACGTAGAGAGCGCCCGCGTACACACGAGAGGAGGGTCAGGCGATGGCGTTGATGGTGAGAGAGGCCATCGTCGTAGTCGTCTAGGTGGCGGCCGAAGAGTCGCTGGAGGACCAGTTGAGCTCGGACATGATGTTGTAATCGTCCTGATCGTCGTCCTCCTGCTCGCCGTCGCTCATCATGTCAAAGTAGCCCTCTGGTCGGTTGCGGTGGACCCAGTACATGATCTTCTTGCGGTGGCCCGTCTTGTTGATCCCGACGTGCTTGATGAGGTCATCCTCCTGCAGCAGCCGGATCGTGTTCAAGTTGTCAAAGCCCTCCAGCACCAGCGGCTCGAGGTAGTCCGCCACGGGGAGCTTGAGGGAAGCCAGCCAGTCACAAATCTCATGAAGGTCGCTCTCGACAAGGTACTCCTCCTCGTTCCTCCTCCGCATCGCCGCCGCGCCGCCGGCGTCCGCCGTCTCGTGCACTCGCCTGGCCACCTCGGCCACCAGCTTCTCCTGCTGCGGGCTGTGCTGCACCGGGGC
>CDFA01025798.1:0-11150 GCA_000826305.1 Acanthamoeba healyi | reverse complement strand
TGCCCGCCCGAGGTCAAGTTCTGTACGTGTGCTGGAGCTCCCCCCCCCCTCCATTCAACCCACGGCCCGCCTTGGGTCGTGTGCGGAGGAGCGCGCGCACACATGATGGCTGACGTGTTGATGTATGTTGCCGGTGTGTGGCGTGGTGTGGTGTACGCCACCAGACGTGCGCGGCTCGTTGGTGGGCTTCCTGGTGGTGACGTCCCTGTTCGCGGTGTGGACTCTGGTGTTCCTTCTCTTCCGCGAGGAGATGGGGCCCGCCGGTGATTCCATCTCTCTGCTCGTACCCAAGGGTCCCTGATCAGGGCATATATGCTTCCTCCTCCCTCTTCGCTCTCCCGGCCACCACCTCCACCTTCTGTTCTGGCTGAGCTCTCTGCGTGTGTGTAAATAAGTCGTTACAACGTCTCCTCCAAGCAGGCTGGTGGCCACACTGCACTCCCACGTGCGCGATGATGTGCATGGCGTGTGTGATTGTTATGACCACCTGCAATCGGTGCCTTTGGGAATTAATCGTCATCATCATCGTCGTCGTCATCGCTGTGGGCATCCCTCCACGAGGTCTGTTTGGCGCCCTTGATGGGTCTCACGACCACCGCCGTTCCTGCACGCGGGGGAGCGTTGAGATACAGCAAGCAAGTTAGCAAGCAAGCGCACGCGCGACGCGAGACATAGGTGAAACGAGCGGGGGAAGGAGGAAGAACCATAGGCGAGGGTGTAGGAGAACGTGGAGGACCAAACCGCGGGATCCGACGAAGCCGCAGTCTCGTATCGTACCCGCAGCACGGCATTCGCGCCTCGCCGCTGCACGCCGATCACACAGACGTCAGCCAATCTCGCCACACGACAGAGCAAGCAGGCAGGCAGAGGGGGCGTACGCTGGCTTCATTCATGAGGTTGTGGGTGGCTTCTGCCGACGAGTCGACCATCATCTCGGCGTAGGCCACGACCGACAGGCCAAACACTCCCTGCACACGAGCTGCAATGCATCAACTGTGCGTGTGAGAGAGCTCGTACGAGAGACTGGTTCACCACGCGAGGACGGCGATACCCCAGAGATCATGCCCCACGTGTCTGCTCTTCACAGAGGAGCCCACGATGATGCCCACCTCGCGCACGATCTCGTGGTTGGCGATCACGCCGCCTGTGATCGAGCGTACACGAAGCCTGTCAATGTGGGGTCCCAGAGAACGAGAGCGAGGGCGAGGGCGTACGTGTGGTGACCAGGACGCCGGCGGACTCTTTGAAGGTGTCGCCTGTCTTGTGGTGGTCCTCCTTGGTGCCATCGGTTGCGTCGTCGGGCTTGGAGCCGGCTTCTCCGTTGAGTTCGGCGGGCTTGGGCGCGGCGTCTTTGTCGCGATCACTGCGGCGCGGTTTGGTTCCCGGCGAGCGATACAGCACGCCTGCCCAGACCCCACGCCACCGCCACCACCACCCCCCCACGATGGTTGAAGAGAACAATGCTCCCCCACACGCACAACAGCTGGTCACGTACCGTATGGGCGGCGAGAGCTCGTCACTCTTGCTGCTGGCGCTCCTGCCGCAGGATAAATATTTATTTAAATAAATTTAAAATAAAACGATAAAAGAAGAAAAATGCAAAGGACAACAGAGGGCGCAGGTACCCGCCGTATGCGAGCAGAAGGCAGGCACGCGCAAGCATCGCGACGCGTGGGGCAGCAGCTGCACTCGTCGCATGCTGGTAACAGCAATAAAAAAGAAAACAATGTTAGAGAATATGAAAAGGAAAATGTTAGAGAAATATGTAATGATTATCGTTTCCGTTCTTTTCTCAAACGATCAAGACTTTTCCTTCCGCCTCCATTCCGCCCAACATTCGCTCTTGGCTCGACGATGATGCTGCTCTCACGTCGGGCAGTACCACACTTCCACAGCTCGTCACCACTGCCCCATCAAGCAAAGCAAAGCAATCAAGCAAGCAAGTGACCCGTTAGGTAGAAGACAATGTCGGTCGAGTGGGCCGGTGATCAATACGCCCAGTACAACCAGGCACAAAGGGTGAGTCTCTGCACAGACCTGGCCCACGCTAGCCCCCCCACCCTCCTAATTTCATGGGCACCAGTCGCCGTGGTAGTGGTACGACCTGTGTATGGACAGAACGCACTAACGAGGTGGGCGTGCAATCAGGAATGGGCGCTCGACTTTGTTCATCAGAGCCTGGGCAAGGAGCTAGGAGGACCAACCACGGGGACTGGCGACCTGCAAGAGACGGGAATCACGGGTGATGTGCTCGATGTCGGGTGCGGTGATGGCAGCGTCTCGGCCTGGATCGCCACACGCAAGCTACCTGTTGCGCGGGTATTTCCCCTTCTCCAACCCTCGACGTTCTGTACACTCAGCACTGACCACATCCCTCTCTGGCATCTCACAGATCATAGGAGTTGATCCCTCGGCGGGGCAGCTCGAGTACGGCCGCAAGGCCTACCACTCGGTCGACAACTTGTCCTTCCATGTACCACTTCGTCACTCCCATGTATCTGAACTTGGGCGCTCTAATGTCATCACGTGATCGCATGCGCTGGGAGACAGATGGCGTCGGCGACGGAGCTGCCGGATGAGTGGCGCGGGCGGTTCGACATGGTGCTTTCCTTCACCGCCCTTCACTGGGTCAAGGATCACCTCGCAGCCCTCCAGCAAGCGCACAAGGTACGGCCTGGAACTTGGGTGTCGAGCTTTGATGTCGAGGTGCTGACACGCAGACCACAAACCACGACGCACATTCGCGCAGGTGTTGAAGAAGGGAGGCCTGCTGGCGTTCACGATGGTGCTGTCGGGTCCTAGCGAGTTCCTGTCCGTCCTCGACATCGTCTCGGCTCTCTCTCCCTGGAGGGATCACCTGCAACACTACAGTCCTCCTGGCTACCCGCTCAATCCAGAATGGGTCGATGGTGCGTGCACTCCGTCTCCATCTCCTCTTGGATGAATGGGGACGTTGGACTGATCCCACACGTTTGCGGCTTCATCACAGACGTGATCCGCACGTACCATCCGCGCGTGGGCGAAGGGAAGGAGGCTCTAGCAGAAGGCGAACAGGGCGGCGAGCAGAGGCAGAAGCTGTTCGTGGAGGCCTACCGCCATCTCCTATCCAAGTGCGGCTTCGAGATCGAGACGGTGGCCGTTGTTCCGGCCAAGGCCAACGCAGAGTACGCTCTCCTGGCTCTTGTGCTGATGCGTGCCAAGCTTCGCTCTCTCACACACACCGTACAACAGTTCGGCGAGGGAGCTAGAGCAGTTCGTGGCGCAGTGGCTGCCGCACAAGCAGCAGATCCCAGAGCCGTTGCAAAAGGAGTTCCTGGACGAGGTGATACGGGCCTACCTCCAACACACCGACCAGAGCCACGCCAAGGGGGAGCTTCACATGTGGTTTGACCTTCTGCAGGTCAAGGCACGACGCGGAAGCTAGGTATCAATGCAATCAGCTCTTCAAAGAAAAAGACACGCCTAGGCAAGCACGCATTGGTCAGGCAAAGCCGAAGCCCTGAGAGCCCTCGTTGAGGGCATAGAGGAGGCGTTCCGAGAGCACGGCGTAGGACGAGTACGAGGGCAGGTTGAAGCGGTTGAAGCACGTAGACGCCTGCGGAAGCGTGTCGGTGCCGTATATCTGATGACGACGGAGACGACCAAGACTCGAGGCGTGAGCGCACAGCAAACCAACAGGTACAGCGCAGCGACGTACCTTGTTGATGGAGATCGGAGTGGTGAAAGCCCTGAAGCCACCTATGGGCAATTGAGAGGAGCCCGTGATGAACTGGAGCAGTCGGGCTAGCTCCTCCTTGTTGAAGCTCTCGACCGCCGCCCAGAACCAGCGCACCACCTCGTCGCTCTCCCGCCACGAGCTGTACTGCACGGTGGCCTTGAACTCGGAGAGATCGATGCTGGGCAGTCCGTTGAAGAGCAGCTCGAGTTCGTTCTCATCAAACATGCAGATCAGCTCCTGATGTCATGTCCCCCCACTGATCAGCTCGTTTCTCAAGCACACACGGAGCAGACAAGCAAGACACGACTCACCTCAGAGATGAGGGAGTGAAAGCCCTCCTTGAAAGCCCCGATCCTAGCTTCGCATCTCGTCTGCAAGCGGTATCTCCTGGAGGCGCGCGAGGGTGAGAGTTATGTCCATCGTCGTGCCATCATTGGTTGGCCGTGCACGAGTGGAGAGGGAGGGTACGCGAGCAAGTGCAGGTATTCCATTCTGTTCAGTTCGGTCACGGCGATGTCGCGCCCGCCCGGTTTGAGTTCGACTTCGCCCACCGGGTTGCCCGACCCGTCGAACACCTCCTCAGTGAAGCTCATCTCCAGGTCGCTCGGGTCGTTGTCCAGCAGGTACTTCACCTTGGACACGTAGAGCTGGGGATCGTCCGTCTGCCAGTCGGTGAAGTGAGGCGGCAGGCCGAGCAGCTGCTTGCGGAAGCTCCGAGTGAACCGCACGTCCACCAGATGCGCCGAGCGATGCACCGCCGCGTCCCAGATCGTCTTCCTGCAATTGACGAGAGCCTCCTCATCAGCAATTCTGCCAGCTGGCCTCCACGAGCCACCAAAGGGAGCATCACGTACGCCATAAAGAGCCCACAGGCCCTGTAGAGCTCGAGCACCTCCTTCTCCGTGTGGCCAGTGATGGTCGTGGACGGTTCAGTGTCCCGTCCGCTGCCGAACCAGCCACCGATTCGCTTGCGCATGCTCGCCTGCTTTTTGCTGCCGTCGCTCTCCTTGTCCTTGCTCTTGTGCTTCTTGGCGTCGTCACGCGCTTTGATTGCAGGCCGGCTGGCGCACGGGTGCACGCCGCAGACGGCGCTGTCGTCGCTGAGCGGCGCGAAGAGGCGCGCATCGGGCTTGAACACCTCCTGGCTCATCACCGTGAAGAACTCGCGCAGCAGACCGCCCGCATCGTAGCCTGGTTCGCCTTGGAACGTGATCTAGCGCCCCGCACGCAACACATCACACAGAGCGTGTCAGCCAAGCGCGGTGTTTTGAAGAGGCAAAGGCCCCCCTACCTGCCACTTGCCCTTCCACTGCTCGATCGAGAGCGTAAGGCCCAGGCGCAACATTGTTTGGATCATCTCAGCTCGGTTGGCCTGCACCTCTGCAATGGCCAGGTCCAGTTATCAGTTGACGATCGAGAATGACGTAGTGTTGGTGTGTGCAACGTACGGACGCTGAAGGATCCTCCATCTGCGTTGCGCAACTCATCAAAGAGCAACTGCTGGCGCTCCTCAAAGCCCTTGCTCGCGATGACACGATGGACGAACGCGTTGTATGTGGCGTAGAACACGTCACGCTCCTTGGATGCAAACTCAAGCGGCGGCAGCCCGTCGTCCATGTCGATCAAGAAATCGGTCGTCGAGTTCGTGTCCACGCTTACCTGCGCCGCGTCGTCGTGTGCACACGGCGCCTTGATCAGCAAACACGGTAGCCGCCTCCACGCTTCAATCAAGTGCACTGAGCTACTACCTTCAGTGTGCGGTGGAGGCGGCTCGCTTGCAGCCGACGAGGCACGATCCCGACAATGTACGAATAGATCGCCACTTGCTGCTCGCGAGGGGTGCGGGCGGTGTGATCGGACAGATTAGTCGTGTGCAACCCCCAAGTGACTCCGGACGGGCCGAGCACCTTCTCTGTGATAAAGATCCACAACTTGGACCCCTTCTGGACCGCCTTGAAGAAGAACCGCTTCTTCTCCACGTTGGTGTTGAGCTCCAGCATCTGCTTGGCTGCGTACGCACACGACATTCAACGAACACGCCAAGGCTAGCGAGTGAGCACACGACGATACGATGATCACCTGAAACCCAGCAGCAAGCCTCGCCTTAAACGCACGCTTGAGCACGTTGAGCATCCATTGGCCAGGGGGGATGGGCTGCTCGTCTTCACCGCGGTAGTAAAGGGAAAGCTCGTTGATGCCGGACTTGGGTCGGAACGCGAGTTTGTACGAGCCGTCGCCGTTGTCTTGCACCTAGTGTGACACGCACACGCTCCAGTCAGCCACTGTTAGTTGCATCCGTTGGAGGTTGTGGACGTTACATCAACGTGTGGCTCTCGTTCCCAAGGAATCTGTGACTTGGCCTTCAGGCCCTTTGCAACCAGTCGGAACACGGCGGGACCGCCTGTGCTGCGCTCGTTCCCGAACGCTGCTCATCCATTCACACACACACACACATCCTCCGATCAGTTGGTCGTCTGGCGTTGATCTCTCTCTGTGTGGGAAGCGCATACAGTCGGCGGTGCGGACGGTGATGTGGGTGTCCTGTTTGCTGGGCACGGCCAGCGGGCCCAGGCCGGGTCCGGCGACGGTGCAGTACTTGGCGTCAATCGGCCCGGCGGCGATGGTGACAGCGTAGGGACTATCGCCGAGCGGCTTGTCGTTGGCCCACAGGGAGATGTAGTACATACCAGCCTTACGCGCCTTGTACGTCACGTCGTACGTGCCTGCTCGCAGCATTGAAGTTAGGTTTGGCGTGAGTCGATCCCACCACCAACACGAGAGTCGCGAAGCACGCACGCACGCACACACTCACCGTTGTTGTGGTTGGTGACGGTGGGTATGAGCGTGGCCGTGCCCGTGATCTCGACTCGCGCTTCGCGTTCCAAAGGCAGCGCGTACGGCGTCCCGCGCCAGTTCATCAACTGCACACGCTCGCCATCATCAGCAACGTTGTCGTCACACAGAAAGAGAAGAGAAGAGAGGCGCACGCACGGTGAAGGAGAAGGTCAGGCTCTCGCCGGCGGTGCCGGGCCGAAGCGCGATGCCGGGGCCAGATGGCAAGCTGGCGCCCGCATCAAAGACGCGTTCGAGCGGCGGCAGCGACGTGCGCAGCCAGCCCATGCCCAGTCCTTGGTCGTTGTGGGCCCGGCGTTGGTTGAGCCTGCGCCGCCGTCGCGGGCCGTCCGCAGCCACGTTGCGCGCCACGGCCCAGCGAAAGCGCACGACGTCGACGAGCCTGGCCACCAGGTCCATGGCCAGCACCACCAGCAACGCCGGCAGCGAGGTGGACGCGGGGGAGGCCGAGCGCATGAAGACCGAAACCGACCGCAGGAGCTGGGAGGGGAGCCATGGCCGGTTGTCGAGCAGGAGCACCAACTGGACGGCGGCGCAGGTCAAGCACAGCCACCCCAAGCCCAAGGACAGACACACGACGACCGTCAGCATTATGTATGTCCCCCCTCCTCTGTCTCTTCTCCTCTGCCTCTTGCTTTGTCTTGGCGGGGAAGAAAATGAAGTTAGTTTGTTGGGTATGCGTTTTTCGAATTCCTGTATCCCACGGCCTTTTGGTAGGGAGGACGAAAGGAATGTGAAGTGTTTAGTTATGAGTTCACCGTCGCGGCACGCACAAAAAGTCCATCAGCAACATCAGAGAAGGTCCTTCTTGGCGCAGGTGGTGAACATGTGGATCTGGAGGTCCTCGTAGTCGACGCACTGCTGCCCGCACAGGAAGCACACGTTTTCGCCCTCATGACCGCCTCCCGCACTAGCCGAAGAAGCCGGGAGTGGCGCCGGCTTGGTGGTGGTCGCTCCTCCTCCTCCTGCAGCGGTTGCGCCGGCGGGCGAGGCCACCGGGGGCGCTGGCATCACGGGCGGAGGAGGGGTCGAGGCATACCGCTGATCGTCCTCTGTCGGGTCAAGCGGCTGAAGCGAATTGTAGTGATTGCCTCGGTGGTAGCTGATGCGCACTGGCCGCACGCCGCTGCCGGCCGCTTGACCCTGGAACGTGTTCATGGGCTCTGCACGCGATCATCAGAGAAGAGACAGGGAAGGATTGAAGCTGACGCATCCCCTCCAGCACGTCACGTTGCTTCTGCGAGAGACGTGGTGAGACGACGCACCTGAAGCGTAGGAGTACACCTCGATGGGCCGGCCGAGCATCTCCGAGAGCGCCTGGATCTCGGGGTTGTTGGCGTAGACGCCCAGACACCGCTTGCGCAGCACGTAGGCCTCAAAGTCCTCCGTCACGAACTGCGAGAAGTGGTTCCGATCCTTCTCCTGCGTGATTTGATGATGATGAGAGAGTGAGTGATCCTCTGCGCCACTGTACACAGTGCAACGCTGGCTCTCTCGTCGACGAGGAAGAGGTAGTCACCATGTAGTCCAGGCACTGTTTTCGAAGCTCGGCGTGGAGGCCGGGGTCGGTGTAGATCTGGTCGGCGATGGCTCCGAACAAACAGTTGCCGTCGTCGCTGATCTGCTTGATCAGAAGGCCCTTGCTCAGCATGAGGCCCTCAAAGTCCTGCTCCTTGTCGGCCTGTCATGAGCGAGATGAGGGTGAGATAAGTGCGTCAGCCGTGCTGCCACACAACAATGATGGGGAAGGGCGTGTACGTCTTCGTCAGCCTGCACGCGTGAGAGCATCATTGCCGCCTGGAGCTGCTCCTCCTCGCTCATCTGCGCGAGTGTCGTCAGCGACAATACACACACACACGCACGCACACATGCGGTGAGAGCCAGGGAAGAGAGTGATGAGAGCGCACTTGATAGCCGGGCGGTGCGGAGAAGGCCGGATAGCCACTGGGCTGCGGTTTCTCCCACTCGTCCTCATCGTCGTACCACCCTCCCGCCGTCTGCATACCGCTCACGAGGCTGTGTGCCTGCGTTTAGTTTGTGACAACAGCAACGGCGCGCACACACCACACAGACGTGTTGGACGCTAGCGAAGCGTACTCTCTGCCCTTTTGGAGGAACGACGACCAGCCGCTCGGTGCTGCCGCTGCTGTCGCTGCTGGCTGGCTCGTCACTGGCTGTTGTCCGCCGCTCTTTCCTGCATTCGTGGTGGCACTGGCACCGGCGCTTGTGGTGCTAGCGGGCTGGCTGTCGCCGCCGGACTTGCGTGGTGACGACGGCGGCGGCGCGAGACGCTTGGCGCGTATCCGCTCGTTGGTCTCCCGCCGCTGCTGCTGCTGGGCCTTGAGGCGGGCCGACGTGGCCGGGTCGTAGCGATCCGTGGGCCAACCGCCGCCGGGTCCGCGCTCCTCCAGGTACACCTCGGCGCCAGCTGCGAGGCCCGGGACGTCCATGAGGCAGGTGTCCTCGTCCTTGAGCCACGTCCACAGCTCGAGCTTCCTGGGGCCGCCCGCTGCCCCGCCGGCCATGCCCTCCTTCCTGTCGGCCAGCGGCGCCTGGGCCTGGCCGCGGCCGCCGCCCTTGCCCCCGCCAGCCGTCGCGTCGTCGGCGCCGTCCGCGCCTGGCTGCTCGTCCAGGACCACCTCGTCCTCGAGCACGCGCAGGAGGAGGCGGTAGTTGTCGGTGTTCCAGTAGCGCCGCTTGCAGAGGTTGTGCTTGAGCACCTTGACGCTGAAGATGCCCGGCAGCGTCTCGCGCACCTCCTCGTACCCGGGCGGGGCCGCGTTCGTGGCCACTTTTGTTTTCGGTGCGCTTGCATCAGCGGCCACCGCTGGGTCCAACGGCACCAGCACCTTCACCACCACGTCGTTCATGATGGCCTCCTCTGTCTTCTTCCTCTTTTGCTGGTGGGCGACCTAAGTTTTCGCGTCTCTTCTCTGTGCTGTCTGGCGTGCACTGCGTTTTCGTGCGAAGCGCTGGCCAGGCGTGGCGAAATTTCTCGAATGCAGTCGTGTCTGGTTTTATGTACGTTTTCGAAATTATCCGTACCAGGCAAATTCCCGTCGCCAAAATGGCAGTTGGTCGGCACAAAATCAAAATATTGATAGCGACACTTTATCAATCAAGGTCCAGATCAGATCAGCCCCGCCCTCTTTGCACGGTGCTAACTCCCACTCCCTCGGACTGAGAGCCAGGTACTTGATCTTGTCCATCTCGCCCTCAGCGCCGTGCTTTTATTTTATTTTTTTAAAATATGATTTAATTCAATTCAATTTAAATATAATTTCGCAGATGGACAAGAAGAAGAAACAGAGGCAGCTGTCCCCGATGAGGGGGCGGGCAAAGGCGACCAAGGACGAGGAGGACGAGCAAGAGGACGAGGGTCAGCAAGCAGCGCGAGCAAAATCGCCAAGGGGGGGCTCATCATCGCGTAGCGGCAGAGGCTCGCGATCCAAGTCGCCCCCCTCGGCTTCCGTCGCTGACTCGGACCAGGAGGAGGACGAGGCCGTAGCCGCCACCACGGTCGGCGATTCGGAGGACGAGGGAGGTCAAGAGGACGCCAAGAGAAGGACGTCACCGCGCCGCAGCGGCCGGAGGAGTGTCGCCGCCAAGTCCAAGTCGCCGTCGCCCACGAGGGCGTCCAAACGGGCCAAGGCGCACGACGACGACACGGACGGCGATGACGATGATGGCGATGGCAAGAAGACGAAGCGCACCAAGGCAGCCAAGAAGAACGCGGATAGTGAAGAGGAGGAGAGCATGAAGAAAAACAACAAGAACAAGAAGGGGAAGAAGAAGGAGGACGAGCAGATGGTGGCAGAGTCGAGCGTGAGCGAGGACGAACACGAGCAGGAGGAGACACCGAAGAAGAGGAAGAAGAATGCGAAGAAGAAAGCAGGGGGCAAGAACAAGGACAAGAAGAAGAAGAAGAAGGACAAGAAGGAGGAGGAGGATGCTGATGAGGACGAGAAAGAGGACGACGATGGGAAGGAAGGAGAGGAAGACGGTGAAGAGGGAAAGGAAGAGGAGGAGGACGGCGAGGAGGATAGGAAGCCATCACCGAGCAAGAGAAAGGGACGCAGGCGTGCGAGCACCAATTGGGGCGGGCGTAGGCGTAAGAAGAGGTCCACCGGCACCGCCACCACGACGCCCAAGCGGGAGAAGAAGGAGGGTGGCGATCCGTCGGATGACATGGACGTGGAGGGCGCTGATCAATCGAGCGCCAACAGCCGCAAACGAAAAGGCGGCCGACGGAAGAAGGCTGACATGGAGGTCGACGACGAAGAGCAGAAGCAGGAACAGGACGGCGACGATGGCGAGGCAAGCGAAGGAAGCGAAGCCAGCGACGATGATGACGACGACGACCACGATCAGATGGAAGGTGATGAGGATGAAGACGCGGAAGAGGAGCTCGTGCCCATCCGCCTCAGTGTCTTTGTCGATGGCCAGAGCCTCCACGACACGTTCTTCTGGAACCTGCACGGTAAGACCTCTTCGTTGTGTGCCGTGATTGTGCCCTCTTCTCTGTACTGACTTCGTGTGTGTGTGTGTGTGTGTGTGTGTGTGTGTGTGTGTGTGTGTG
>CDFA01025795.1:10985-29402 GCA_000826305.1 Acanthamoeba healyi | reverse complement strand
GGGGAGGGGCTAGACAGGTTTGGTGCAGAACCTTGAATCAATGTACATTCCACCCTGTGGGATCTATCTCTAGATCTCGCTTTAAAGCCGGCTAGTAGGGCCTGTCCCTGTGGCTCGTGTTGCGCGTGCTGTATGATGAAGGCTGTTTGCCGCTACCCGCTCCTGTGGATGACGTGGACGAGGAGGATGGTGTCTCCTGCTTCATGAGCGCCAGCTTGGCCTGGATGGCCTTTATCTTGGCCTCATCGCTGTGTGGCCAGAGAGAGAGAGAGAGAGTGAGTGAGAACATGCTTGTGTGAGAGGATTTTCTTGCGCGCGTGCGTGTGCGCGCAGTCAGTGGCGTGGCGTGTGGTGTGTACCTGATCCTCTTGTGCTCTTTGTCTCTTTCATTCTCCTGCTTGCGGGTCTTTTCGGCCTCCACCACCGCGTTGTCATCGGCGAGCCGGTCGTTGGAATACAGCACCTGGTGAAGAGGTCATAGAGGAGAGGAGCGGTGAGCTGGATGTGCTGTCCACGCATTGAGCGAAGCAGATGAAAGAGACGACACAGACAGGGGGTCAAGGCTGATGTCAGCTACGAGCGTAGTACATACCTTCTCATCGACAAAGCGCACGACTAGCGGACGTCCGAGGAACAGCCGGCCGTTGGCCTTCTCCTTGGCTGTCTGCGCCTCCTGGATGCCGCCAGAAGAGGAAGAGGAGGACGTCAGTAACGTGGCTCTCTCGCCGCTGGCCTCTCTCCTCGCCTCACGACACAAACTCAGAGAACGAAGGGAACGGAGTAGGCTCGCTCGTGCCTGCTTGGTGGCGAACTCGACGAAGCAGAAGCCCTTGGGCTCGCCTCGCTTGGGTCCGTGCTTGTGCCAAATGAACTGCTCCCTCACGATCGTGCCAAACTGCTGAAAGAGCTTGATGACGTGGTACCTGAGGTAGCACCACATCAACCATCATGTCAGCTTGCAAGCGGCCCAAGGCTGTACGTAGCGGGGGCTTGAGACGTACTCGTTTGCGGTCGGGGCGAGGTTGCCAACGTAGAGCTTGTGCTCCATCACTTCACCTGCCGCTGCCCTGTACTAACCTCCCCGTGCACCCAAAAATGTGACCACCCCCCAAATCTCAACGATTAGCTTTGCATCCGACGATTTTGTTATTTAATAAAAATCTTGGCATGAACACCAGAAGAAGGAATACGTACAGAGCTCGTGCGGGGGTGGGTGTCGCTGTGATCGACCATGGACCTGCTCATCCTGCCGTCAATGTGCGCAAATCAATTAAATAAATAAAATAAAATGAAACGCATAAAAAAAAGAAAAGAGAGAAAAGATTTTGTTTTAAAAAATCGATTTGGGGATGGAGGCCGCCAGGCGAAGTGGGGGAGTGGCCGCCGACAAGCGCGAGCACGAGCGGAGGGAAAGGGAGAGGCGGGAAAGACGCCACTCCTCCCACGTCTCGTCCTCTACCTCGTCCTCGACCTCTGCCGCGGCTGCGCAGCATGCGGCCAAGAAGCAGCGAATCGCGGCGGCGGCGGCGGAGAGCAAGCAGAAGCAGCTCGAGGACGAGGATCCGTTCGCGGTGACCCCCGAGAACGTGCACAAGTCGCAGATGATCGACGCCGACACGGACATGATCCTGCGCTACTTTGGCTGCCTGCTCATGCGCAAGGGCGCCGATCTCCTCGACCTGTACGCCACGCCATGCCCTATCCCATGTCAGCCCCCCTCCCAAGGGCTGCTGCTCACACAAACGTGGCACAGGCCTGCGCGAACGGTGTGCACTGCGCACTACTACTTCCATCGCTTCTACGACCTGCATCCGCTTCACAAGCTGGACATTGGCGTACGTCGTGTTGTTGGTGGTGCTGGTGTTGTCCCTCGGGCCTATACATCGTGTCAGTGGCACATTGAATCCTCTCTCACGATCACGCGACGTGCGTGATGCAGTTGATGGCGCAGAGCTGTCTGTACCTGGCCTGCAAAGCGGAGGAGACCTTGCGCAAGGCGAGGGACGTCATCAACGCGTGCTACTTCATTCTGCATCCTCGACAGCCGATGCTCAAGATCGGCAAGGTACCACCACCTTGGTCCATGCACATCACCATCACCGCTCCAGCATGCTCTCCAAGAGAGGAGGGTGCATCTAAAACAGATCAGATCCGCTCACGCCGTTGTGTATCGTTCTCTCCTTTCTCTTCTCTCGTGCGCAGCAATACTGGGACTTGCGCGATGAGGTGGTGGCGGCCGAACAGATCCTCCTGCGAACGCTCGACTTTGACCTCACGTTCGTGCATCCGCACAAGTACCTGCTGAACTACGTCAACTCTCTCAACGGTCCGTTGCACCCCACCCTCACACCACCAACTGCCCTCAAGCACGCACCGCGCAGATGATAGGCGCCCACTTCGTTCTCTCACGCCACTCGCACAGGCTCGCAAGCTCTCGCTCAAGTCTCCTGGAACCTCACCAACGACCTGTACGCCCTCTGCGTCCATGGAGATCGTGTCCTTGTCAGATACGAAGCGTTCGAAACCAACTCACACCCTCGCGTCACAGATACCTCACGCCCTTGTGCATGCAGAGGACCCATCGACCACACGTGCTTGCCTGCTCCGCCCTCTACCTCGCCCAGTTCATCCTCGAGCAAAGCAACATGGAAGTGCCGCAGGTAGAGCTCCTCTCCCTTCCTCGACGACCAGCGTACATGTCGATGATGGATAGGGCTCACGCGTACATGTTGATCAGGCGATGCGGCAGTTCCCTTGGTGGGAGGTGTTCGATGCAAAGAAGCAGGACCTCGAGGAGGTCTCCGGCAGCCTACTCGACGGCCTCGAGACGTTGCAGGCCATCCCGTATGAGACGGCCCTCACGGTCTACCGGGAGTACGTTCAGAAGTACTCGCCACCCTCGCCGCTGGTGCTCGCCAAGGCCGCCGCCGCATGATGAATACACGGACGCTGGTTGGGAGGCGATCACAGGTCACAGGCACTCTTTATTGCCTGAGGCGACTCTCCATGATGTGGTAGATGCCGCGAGTGGGCGTCGAGCTCATCAACGTGAGCCCGACATCGTCAAAGAGCGTCTCGAACTGCTGGCCGGTCCGCTCCTTGCCGTCGAGCATGACCATCATGTGCAAATCCTGCACCTCGACGCTCAGCGGGATCAGGTTGGAGTGCTCGCCCTCGGCCGGCATCACGTTCTCGATGACCACCAGACGGCTGTGCGGCCGCATCCGGTCCCTGCGCGCGACAGCCGTTCGATTGGCCATCAGCGAGCGAACATCAGCACAAACGAGCAACGTGGTCGAGTCGAACCTGATGTTCTTGAGGATCAGCGCCGATTGCTGATCGTTCCAGTCGTGCAGCACCATGCGCAGCACGAAGATGTCGGCCTCTGGGACCTTGTCCAGGAAGCTTCCTGCAACGCCAAGGTGACAGGTCGAGTCTTCGTCAGCACCCAAGGCAAGCAAGCGCAGTCGTGTACGCGTATAGGGGCATCCGGATGGTACCGGAGACAAAGGTGGTGCGGTGGGCGAGGGCGTCGTTGGTCCACTTCAGCTTGGCCTTGTCGATCACAGCTTCCTGGTCGAACAAGATGCCGCTCACCTCGGCTGAGGGTACGTTCTCCAGCAGCAGGTGCAAAACGGTTCCCAGACCTGTTGGCCAAGTGCAAACGCCCTGATGGGTGAGTGCCTCGTCACACGCACGTGCACACACTCGACTAGTAGAACGTACCGCCACCGACGTCGATGATGGAGATCTGCTCGCTGCCCTTCTCGCGCTGCACGCGCTCCACGAGCGAAGGCCAGTCAAAGTCCTGCACGATCGGCGGCGTGGTGATGGCCAGTGTCTGCACCAGCATCGTCTGGAAGTTCTCTTGCTCTGGAGGTGGTGGTGTGGCGGTACGATATTGATGATCAATGCGCATTGCACGCCGTGCACAGGGCGTCATCGCCAAGCACGACGCCACGCCACCAAAGCCAGCATGGTTAACATAACCACTTACCTTCGTGGTGCTGGGGCTCGTTGTAGTACGCCCACAGATCCTTCCCGCCGTTGACGTGGTCGAAGGCGGTCTCGCCCGTGAGGAGCATGTGCGAGAGTCCGTTCCATCCCTCGTACTGTGCCATCCCGAAGCACAGGATGCTCGCTCTGCAATGAAGCGAACGGGGTGAGCGTAAGTGCGCTGTGATTGAGTGAAGCGGGAACGGACGACAACTCACCTCACGTTCTGAGGGTGGTCCTTGCGGAGGAGGAGGCTCATGGGGCTATGTCCGAAGCGACGTCCGGCATGCTCCTCGAACACGCCGATCGAGGACAGCAGGCGCAGGAAGCGATAGACTAAGTCCTCGTCCTTGGCCTCCAACTGCTGCGCGATCTCACCCGCCGTCGGCCACTGCACCAGCCACACGTCATACACACCACCGCCATCAGCACTCAACTGCCACGCACGCACTCACGCACGCACGCTCGCACTCTCGCACGCACGGCACAGAGGATCGGCAATGGCTCAAGGAGACGCAGTGTACCAGCTGGTTGGGACCAAGGACAGGAGGCACGAGGTCGGCGACGCCGAGCGTGGCAGCGGCGTGGAGCGCGCGGTTGTGCACGAACTTGAAGTGCAGCTCGAGCAGCCGAAGCTGCGGCGGGAGGAAGGCGTCGCGCAGGCCCTGCAGCCAGCCGAGGGCCGCGTTCAACGACCGCACCACCCATCGAGGCGGCAACGGGAAGGCAGCGCCTTCGCTGGCCCACGACGATGTGGTTGGGAAAGACGCCGCTGATGAAGAGGAAGAGGAAGCTGGAGCGAAGGTGGACGTGGAGGTGGCGTCTGTGGACGAAGGCGAGTAGAGGAGGACGGCCATCAAGGCCAAGGTTGTCGCTGCCAGCGCAGCAACGTGAAATGCTCGCATCACTGCACTACTATCTCTCTCTCTGCTCTGGTGTTCTTGTTCTTGATGTTGGCGGTCCGCCCCTTGTGTTCCTTGTCTTGGTGGCGTTGTTGGTGGTGGTGTTGCAAGTAAGTGTGCCCAGCCACCCATCCACCGAATGGGTGGCTGGCTCAAACCCAAACAAAAAACGATCGACCGAAATGTCGACGATTCCAGTTGTGCTTTGCGATCGCCCAGAGCGCCCAGCTGCGAATGCACAGCCTGCGATCAACGTGGTGGTGCAAGCTTCGACCCAACGACGTGTTGATGTTTGAGTAAGGGGGGAGGGTCTCACTCGGCGATGGCGCCTTCGACTAGGTGGAAGATGCCGCGGGTGTGGGTGACGCTTAGCATGGTGAAGCCGGCAGCTTCGAACAACTCGCGGAACTGGACCTCGCTGCGCTCCTTGCCGTTGAGCATCACCGCCATGTGCAGGTCCTGCAGCTCCACGCTCACGGGGACCTGCTTTGTGTATTGACCTGCGCGCCCGCCACCACCGCCAACGCCACGAGTGTCCTCGTGAGCCAGATCGGCCATCGCTCGAGACGTGACGTGGACTGCACAGGCTGGCTGAGACGTACCTTCAGGAGCCATCAAGCTGTCCACCACAACGACTCTTCCGTGGGGTCTCGTGGCTCTGCGTATGTTCTTGAGGATGTTGACGCACACATCATCTGAAGATATGTCACATTCACACCGCCATCATGAGAGTAGCACACCAAAACACAGAGTCTCGAGGCGCCACAAGGCCGCCGCGTACCAGGCCAGTCGTGCAGGATCATGCGCATGACATAGATGTCGGCCGAGGGAACGCGGTTGAGGAAGCTGCCTGTGAGGAGAGGACCCACAACGTATTGGTTCAGTCATGGTGAGAGCAGTAAAGAGAGAGCCAATAACGGGCCGTCTAAGCCACGGTCTGGTACCGGATTCAAAGGCAATGCGGTCCGTGAGAGGACCCTTGGTCCATCGGTCTGACTTGCGTGCACGTTGGATCACTGTCGATTGATCGAACAAGATACCCTGGTGTTGTGCATCTGATTTGTTAGGATGATGCTCGCACGCACGCACGCACGCACGCAATAGTGGGCCAGCATTGCGAAACGATACCTTGGCGTGGGGGAGCGCCTCGAGGACCATAGCGAGAACGCCGCCCAGTCCGCCACCCACATCGGCCACCACCAGGTCCTTGCGGCCAACATCTTTGGCCACCCGCATCCAGTCAAAGTCCCACACAAGGGGACCCGTCATTGTGCCTGTCCACACACGCACGAGCACGTAAGGAACACGGAACGAGAGGCCATCGCCATCACAACAGAAAGGGAGGAAGGAGCGCGCCCGTACGGCTGATCTCATCGAACATCTGTTGGAAGCTTGTCAGCTCCTCCTTGTTCTCCTCTTCGTTGTAGTAATCCCAGAGGTCCTTGCCTCCGTGCATGTGCTTGAAGGCCATCTCTGCGCGACATCACGTCACGACCA
Source organism: Acanthamoeba healyi (assembly GCA_000826305.1). Classification (NCBI taxonomy): domain Eukaryota; phylum Discosea; order Longamoebia; family Acanthamoebidae; genus Acanthamoeba; species Acanthamoeba healyi. Next base: position 23,007 of record CDFA01025795.1, on the reverse strand, counting down.
ACGTCAGTCACACACCTGGCTCCATTGACGACGGTGGCCAAGAGCCGAGCGTACCGCCGGTGGCGATCTGGTGATGCAGGCCACGCCAGCCGTTGTAGTGAGACTGGGCCCAGCACATCACGGTCGATCTGCGCCAGGCCACGCAAGTCAAGGTGGTGAGTTACGTTGAGCCTGACACTGACGGCATGAGAGAGAGAGAGAGGGATCAGATCGCGTACTGAGCGGTGGCGGGGTGATCCGACCGGAGGAGAGCCGAGGAGGGCGTGTGGGAGAAGCGGCGTCCGGGGAACTCCCTGAACACGCCCACCGACGCCAGCAGGCGCAGCGTGCGGTACAGCAGGTCCACGTCCTTTGCGCCCACTCTCTCCGCCACCGTCTCCACCGACGGCCAACCTGCACCAACACCCAAAACGAATTAATAGATTTTTAAAAAAAATATTAAATATTATAAATAAATATTAGTAAGCAAGAGTCATTGTGAGGTGACGCCGTCAAGCACGGTACCTTGAGAGCCGGCGGGGAGGGCGAGCGGGATGGCTTCGGGAACGCCCAGACGGGTGACGGCGTGAAGGGCTTGGGTCTGCCAGTGGGCGTGCACCATCTCGATGATCTTCATCTCGGGCGGCAGCACCCGCTCGCGCAACGCCGTAAGCGCGTTGAGCAACCACGCGAAGGCGAGCACGATCGGACGGGGCGGGAGGAAGGGCATGGTCGGGCGCGCTACCACGCTGCCGTCGCCCTTGGAACCCGATCCCACCAGCGCGACCAAGGCGCCGACGAGCGCCAGCAACAGCGCCAGCACGACCAGCCACCACATCCCACCAAAACAAAGAGTAAAAGAAATCTTTTCTCCTTTCTTTTCTTTCGTTTTGTTATTTCTTTTTGAATTCTCGGATCTGAGATTTATTTTTCAATTTTGCGGGAAGGGAAATGGACAAGATGGAGAATTTGGTGATGGACAAGTCGCCGGCGCAGCAGGCAGGCGGGAAGAAGAAGAGGCGAGGAGGTGGCGCCAAGAAGCGGAAGGTGGCAGAACCGCCGGCGCAGGGTCCGGGTATCACATCAAAATCATCATCTTCATCGATTCCCGCGATTGCAAGCGAAATCACGACGGGCGAGGCCCCAGCCAAGAAGCAGAAGGTGGCAGAGCCATCCGTGGCCGACGGCGGCGGTGCTCCCCAGCCGGCCGCCCCCGCGGAGGGCCAATCGCGCAAGGAGAAGCGGAAATCTAAGAGAATGCAGAGGAACGCGAAAATCGAGGCCAAGGGAGCAGGTGTCGATGGTTGCAGCAAGGCGGGCCAGACAAACGGCGAGAACGGACAGACCAAGGCAGGCGAAACTACCCCAGCGGCCGTGGCGGTCCACAAACCGACCGGCCTCTACGGCGAGGTGACGAACAAGGGCTGGGAGGACGTCAAGCCGGCGCTGTCGGCCGGTGTGATGGACATCATCACCAACAAGCTGGGCTTCAACCGCATGACGCCAGTCCAAGCCGGCACCATCCCGCTCTTCCTTTCCTACAAGGACGTCTGCGTTGAGGTAACACCTCGTCCATGGCGTGTGTGATGTGTTGTGTTGTGTGTGGCTCACTCAGAGTGTGCAAAACGTGCTTACTTTCTTTCCAGGCGTGCACGGGTTCGGGCAAGACGCTGGCCTTCCTGGTACCTCTGTTCGAGATGCTCATGCGCCGGGAGGATCCCTTGAAGAAGCACGAAGTGGGCGCACTCATTATCACTCCGACCAGGCACCACTCTCTCTCTCTCTCTCTCTCTCAGCTTTCGAACACATCGTCGTCATCACCGTTCGCTGCTGTGCACGATGCTTACCGTGCATGTCATGCCGCTTGCCTGCATCTCGCACACAGAGAGTTGGCGAGCCAGATCACTGAGATCGCAAAGGTCTTTATCGAAAACCTCAAGGGCACCCCCGGCAAGCAATCCTTCACCCTGCAGGTCTTCATCGGCGGCGTGGATCTGGCACACGGTATGCGCTCTTCTTCCAGCTCTCTGGCTCCGTGTGCACTGCGCCAAGCCACGCCAACAATCAACCAACTCATGTGTTTGTCTTCGTTACGCAATGGGACAGACATGCGTAAGTTCAAGGAGGAGGGTGGCCACATTGTCATCGGCACGCCCGGTAGGTTGGAGGACATCATCAACAAGATGGATCACGTCTTCAACACCAGGAGCCTCGAGGTGCTCGTCTTGGACGAAGCTGACAGATTGCTCGAAATGGGCTTCCGTCCTCAGATCAACACCATCCTCAACAGGCTTCCCAAACAGCGACGAACCGTACTCTCTCTCTCTCTCTCTTTGCAAATGTTGGTTACGTTTGATGCTGACGCCGTGGCGCTCCTCCAGGGCCTCTTCTCTGCCACGCAGACGCAAGAGGTGGAGCACCTCGCCAGGGCTGGCTTGCGTAACCCACTGCGTGTCGGAGTCAAAGTACAGACCAAGGGCGCTCAGGTCAAGAATCAGAAGATTCCCCTCACGTACGACGCACTCCACACTCTGTAGGGATCGCTGTTCGGCAGCGAACTTGCACGGACCTTTTTGCTTACTTACCACGCACACACGTGTACTACTTGTGCAGGCTCACCAACTGGTACATGACTGTCGAGAGCGACGAAAAGCTGGCACAATTGTGTCGCTTCATCACAACACACGCCTCGCAGAAGATCATCATCTACTTCCTGACATGCGCATGCGTGGATTACATCTACCGGGTAGCTTGACTCCCCCACCCACACGCACGCACACGCACCACATATACACCTCACCGCGACTCATCACTCCATGCTCGTATCGACCGATAGGCATTGACCGTTCTGAAGAAATCCAAAGCCATCCCCGAGGACTTTGAGTTCTTCTCTCTGCACGGGAAGGTGCCTCAACAGAAGCGCCCATTAGTCTTCAACAAGGTGAGGCCCCGACTCCATTTCTCTCCAGCTCTTCACATTCACGAGCGCACTCTAGTAACACAACAACACATCACGCAGTTTGTAGCGGAGAAGAACGGCTGCGCCCTGCTCGCCACTGACCTCGCAGCCAGAGGCTTGGACGTGCCCGACGTCGATTGGATCATTCAGTACGTCCCTGGATCACGTCGTCGCGCAGCGGATTCAATGATGAGACCTAACAGCGACGTCGTTTGTCTGTAGGTACGACCCGCCTCAGGACCCGGACACGTTTGTCCACCGAATCGGCCGAAGCGCTCGAATGGGCCGAGAGGGCAACGCCCTTGCCTTCATCATGCCACACGAGAACGACACCTCTGCGGGCTACATCGGTACTCACACCACAGCACACCTTGGGGCCACTCTTGTGTGTATGGAGATGCGACGCTAACGCGCTCACTTGCATCTCCGACCAGACTTCATGAAGTACAAGGGTGTACCGTTCAGGGAGATGGAGAAGGCCACGGACGTCATGGACGTGATCCCCATCGTGCGCCAAGCTGCGACCAAGGATCGAGAACTCATGGAGAAGGTACGTCAGAGAAGAGCCCTGCCCAATGCACATCTTGTGGGGGCATCTTGCTTACCATTCAGAGCGACACCACATCACACACCTTAGAGCAAGCTGGCCTTTGTCTCCTTTGTGCGGGGCTACAAGGAGCACCACTACAAGTACATCTTCGTGTTTGAGCGCCTCAACTTGGGCAAGCTCGCCATGGCTTCCGGCCTCCTTCGCGTACACCCCTTCCCTCCTTTGATGCGTCAGCGTGCAGCGTATGGTCGTCGTTTTGCGTTGCGTGTTCAGCTGAAGCTGATGCTGATGACCGGACGTGCGCAGCTGCCGTCGATGCCTGAGACGCGAAACAAGAAAGTGGACGACTTCACGCCGATCGACATCGAGCTGTCGGCTGTGCCCTACACCGACAAGAAGAAGGAGAAGCAGCGTAAGGTCAAGCTGGCCAAGAGCCTCGCGGAGGAGGCCGAGAAGCGAGCCAAGGTGGGCAAGAGGGGCGCCGACGTCAAGAACTCGGCACCGTGGAGCAGGAACCAGCTCAAGAAGGAGAAGCGAGACAAGCGCAAGATGCTTAAGGACAACAAGCGAAAGCGGATCGAGGAGATCAGGATGGGCTTGGGCAGCGGCAAGCAGGAGCAGGGCGATGACGATGGCGATGGCGAGGAGGACTGGAAGGAGCTCGAGAACGACCTCAAGGAGGAGCGACTGCTCAAGAAGCTCAAGCGCGGCAAGATCTCCAAGGCCGAGTTCGAGAAGCGCACGGGCGAGCGGGACCTCGAGGAGGAGTTTGAGAGCGAGCTGGCCAAGGAGGAACAGGCCGCACAGGCCAAGGCGGCCGCTGCCGCAGCCGCGACCAAGAAGCGAAGCTCTCGCCCTTGATCGCCACCACCAACGCAAAACATGAATGGAATGTTTCGTTTCGTTTCGTTTCGTTTTACTTGGTTGTTCTGAAATTGTTTCGTTTTTCCGTTTGGTATTTGTTTGCCGTTTGGGCGGTGACCTTTCTCGTTCGGTTTCCTTTGGGGGCTTGAGGGAGAAGAACTGGAACTACAACAGAACAACAACAACAACGCCAAGCCAGCTCGCGAGATGTTAACAGACGATGGAGACGGAGATGGAGGCCAACAACAAGCCGGGGTGCGGCCCAGCCCTCTCACCGAGGACGCCCAGCAGCCGCGCGACGCGCCCGCAACCGGTGGTGCATCAGATCCGAAATCGAATGCGAACGAGGGGCTGAGGGAGAGCACCGATGCCGGCGAAGAAGAAGAAGAGTTCGAGGAAGCAGACATGGAAGGGGCAGCAGGAGGAGGTCTCGAGGCCGTGGGGAGCTTCGACGATCGGGGCGAAGACGTGCTGGAGTTCGACGTGCAGCGCAAGAGCCTGCCCAACTTCATGGGCGAGAGCATCGCCAACCCGTACGGCCTCCTCATCAACCAGACGCTGGGCCGCCTCACCATCGTCAAGAAGGCCAAGTGGAACCGCCGCTACGACGTCAAGCTCATCGACAAGCTCGAGCTGGCCGTCGAGAACGCGCGGCTCCTCCACATCGAGTGGAAGAAGGACCTGGTCGTCCAAGAGCTCTCGCCCCAATCCCGCGTCCCCATCCACAAGCGCCACTCCTACATCTTTGGCTCCCCCCACGGTACGTGCCTCCAGATTTGATTTTGCTTATTTATTTAAATAAATAAATTTTAAAAATATTTCGCTGGGCAAGACTCACGCGCGTGTGTGGTGTGTGGGTGCACGCTTAGAGCGCCAGCAGTTCTACGAGGCGACTATGTACGCCATGTTCAAGCGCGGCTGCCTGTCGGTTCCGGCGTTGGACATCACCGAAGGCGTACGACGCTCTCTCCTGTCTGTCCTTGCGTGTACAACGTTGGCGTCACCACACGAACTGAACGCTGGCGATGCACACCACAACAGAAGTCGCTGTACCACGAGAAGTTGTCGATTTTCGTCGGGACCTGGAACATGGGTGCGTGTGCATTGACGTCGCTCTCTCTCTCTCTCTCTCACTCGCTTTTGACGCAAGCCTGTTGCGCTCACGCGTTGACTATTTCCCCGTGTTAGGCCTGGCTCCACCTCCCGCCTCGTTGGAAGCGTGGATACCCAAGGACAAGCACGACATCTATTTCATAGGGTTCCAGGTGCATTAACGTTCACCTTCCTTCTCCTCCTATACTCTCTCTCTCTCTCTCTTTTGGGCAGTTGGCAGGCTGTAGGCGCTCATGTTGGTGCTGTCACGCAGGAGTCATGCTGGACCTCTGGTGCGTCCAGGATTCCACAAACGCAGATGCTCTCTTACATGTGGGAAACCCGTACGACCCTCTGCTCCACACCACCTCATCAGTTTCATCATTGGGGGGTCATGACGTGCGCCTAAACACTGAGTACTCTCCCAACAGAGGAGCAAGAGGTGCTCTTTGGCGGAGTGCAAAAGCTGCTGGGGCAGGGCTACGTGCGATACGCACAACGGAGGTATCGTCTCCGGCCTTCGTAACTAGTACGATCGCTCCGTTCCTAATTGGTTGTGTACATTTCCAGTCTGTGGCAGATGCGGTATGCGCTGTTCGTGCGCGCCGAGCATGTGTCCAGCATATCAAACCTCCAGGTACAGCCATGTCCATATCAAGCGCGCACGTTGCACATCGCGCATGGTCGGTGACACTATGAACATGGGCGACACGCGCGTGCATAGGGCAACATGTTTACCACGGGCGTGGGCGGAATCGTCGGCGATAAGGGCGCAATGGCGATCAGCCTCCAGTTCAACCATACTAGCATCTGCTTCGTACCTGACGCCCTATCCCCTTTTCGCCCTCCTGTAGATGCTCGCCCTGTGCTTGGCCTCTTACCACATTCCTTCAACAGCTCACGTGCCATTTAGCTCCTCACGAAGGGGCCTTTGCCACGCGTAACGCTCACTTCCAAGCTGTCGCTCACGGCCTCCAACTCGGAGCTCAGGTTCGTCCGTTATTAACAACAATCACCTCTTTCCCGCACATTACCGTGGCAGCTGTGTAGTGTTGATCATCGGCTCTCTCCTACCGCTCCCGCAGGAGATACCATGCGATCTGACCAATCGCTTCGACTACCTGTTCTGGAGCGGGGACATCAACTACCGCATCTCTCTCCCGCGGTACCACCTCCCTCAGGGCTCTCTAACACGTCTTCGGTGCATGTCTTGCACATTCGGTGGTCATCTCATATGTGGGATATGTGCGCGCCCATTGCACACAGAGACAAAGTGCTGGAACTGATCGAGAAGGAGGACTGGGAGGCGCTGAAGAAACAAGACCAGCTCCTCAACGAGAAGGCCAAGGGCAACTGCTTTGTGGGCTTCAACGAGGGCGACCTCAACTTCCGCCCCACCTACCGCTACAACCGAGGTGACCGAACCTACAGCACGGAGAAGATGCGCACGCCGTCGTGGACCGACAGGTGACCAGCCCGCCTCCAACCCTCTGTCTATGCATGCGTCACATCATCTACCTTTCAGCTAATGTTGCTCGACCGTCGTGCGCATGTGCAGGGTGCTGTGGAAGTGTCTCCCCGGCTACAGGGCCAAGCTCACCTCCTACGGCTGTAGCGATGAGATCACCACCAGGTGCGTTGGATATGATTCAGTTTGCGCCTGCGCCGCACGACACGCGCAGAGCCCACACTTTGGTGAGCCGTTTGTTGATCACGATGTGTACCTTTTTTACGTGTGCAGCGATCACTCCCCAGTCTACGCCACGTTCGAGATAGACACGCTGCGTCTCATTCCCACGCAGCCGATCCCGCGCGAGATCCCCCTCAAGTACACGGTCGTCATCACCGATCTGTGGGCCAAGGTCGGTCTTCTCTCTCCCTCTCTCTTCTCGTTTGATTCACGCAGCCTTTCAGTGACTCATTTGAGCGTCGGGCACGCATATACACACAGGGGCTGATCCACAAATTTGAGGTAAAGCGGATCGACGAAGAGCGGAAGCGAAGGGGCGATGAGCGGAAGAAGCGTCTTCAGAAGATGGCCGAACAGGTAAATGAACACTCCCACTTCTCTTGCTGTCGCTCTTTGTTCCTCGTTGACACGTTCGTCGGTTTTCTGCGACGACAGGCCAAGCAACCAGGCCAAGCGACGGAGGGGGGCGTGCTGGGGCAGGTAGGCGGCTGGTGGTCGTCTTGGTGGGGCGCCAAGTCCGGTCAGCCCACCTCCCCGAGGGGCAAGACGCCAACCGCGGCTCCGTCCGACCCGCCGGCGAAGCAGGGCCAGGTCGATGAGCAGCCGGGCAATGCTCCATCTCCTGATGAGAACGATGGGAGGCGCGAGCAGGAGGTAGAAGAGGAGAGGGAGGAAGGAGAGGAGGAGAAGCCTACGGTGGAGGAGAAGGAGGAAGGGGAAGCCAAAGACGGCAGCACTGGCCAAGAGCAAGGAGATGAAGGCGCGAGGGCAGAGCGAGCCATTGAGCTCAACGAGGACAGCAAAGAGGACGCGAAGAGGGAGGACGAGGACGAGGATGAAGAAGAGTCGCCCGAGTGCCTGGTCAAACGGAACGCCTTCATAGGTCCAACCGTGTACATACGGGAGGAGGAGGTCCCGATCGCGCCCTACATCTGCTTCTACAGCGCATGTCTCGATGGCCTCAAACGAACGCCCGCCGTTGGCTACGTACGCGCTTCCTCTGTTCCTGACGTAGTGGTGGTGTTCGCTCCTGACGTGATGGCGGTGCCGTCGTGGTGAGCAGACGCGCAACCCGGTGTGGCGAGATGGGGAGGTGCCCAGGCTGCGACCCTTCATCAACAACATGGAGTGGCTGAGCCTGCAGTACATAACGCTCCTCGTTCGCGACGAGTCGTTCTGGAGCGGCTCCTACGACGACATGGGTACTCTCTATGTTCTTTCCCTCAGCAAGCGTACATGTCGTCGGTTCAGTTAGCGCTAACCGCCCATGCGTGCAGGCCAAGCGGTGATCCCGCTGCGCGAGGCGTGTGGAGAACGGCCGGTGCCCTTCTCCCTGCCCCTGCTGTACGAGGGCAAGCCGCAGGGCGTGGTGAGCGGCAAGATCCACGTCGTGATCGATGGCATCCAGGTCTCTACGGTGGCCCAGCTCTCGCCGCGCTACGGGACATCGTCGCCCGTTGGTGGCAGCACCCCTCGCTCGAGCGATGGATCGCCCACGCATGCCGCATCGGCGAGCACGCTGTCCTTCACGTCATCCATACCCTTCACGAGTTCTTCGTCACCGTCGTCGTCGACGATGATGATGGGGGACGCCACCGCCACTCCCACCACTTCATCGGCTTCCATCCCGATCTCGATGTCCATTCCCACCAGTGTGGCGGACTGCGCCGGTGGCTCGATCTCGCCGTCTTCGCTCCCTTTCCCTTCTCCTCCCTCGTCATTGTCCTCATCTCCAGCTGCCGGTTCTCCAGCGATGGCCCGCAAGCGATCGACATCCAACTCGCGCAAGCCTACGTTTCACATCACCGACCTCGTAGAGTCCCCAACAGCGGCGGAGAGGCGACCAGTGACGACGCCAAAGCAATGATGTTTGTTCGTGTGCCATGCCATCGGCAATGCTCATGAATCATTCGCCCTTTACAACGCCCGCTTGAACGTCTGTCCCTCTTATCTACAGTTCTCGAACCTCGGAAGAGCGCGGGTCTTACTCCTCCTTGGTTTGGCCGGTGCGCCAAAGTGCTTCTTGACGCTGGCGATGAGCTCGTCCTTCTTCTTGGGCATGCTCAGATTCTTGTCCTTGCAGAAGGCTTTCAGCTGCGCGACGGACAGGCTGTTCAGCTTGTTCGATGCTGCCAGTGCTTGAAAGTCGGTGCTCGCCATATCTGCCGTGGTGCTGAGAATGGCAACAGCGATAAGCTCTTGCTTGTCCAAAACGAGCGAAGAACAGGAAGAGCTCGCACGTACGCAGTTTTAGGACGCTTGATCGCCTTCTCCCCAACGGTACCTTTGGCTGCCAGCGTGCTCGTATCCATCGGCTTGGGCTGTCAAGTCATTACAAGAGTCGTGAGCCAGGCAGGAGCAAGCAGACCCAAGAGAAGGGTCCATACCCTCTTCGTTCCTAGCTTACGACCGGCTCGGTTCGGGCTTACCTCCACGCTTGCGGCAGAGGAACCACTCACTTAAAACGCCACCGAGGAAGTAAGTCGTCAGCGACACTCATTGGGGGAGTGTTCCTGCAAGGAGAAAGAACCTGAAGCGGGTCTGGTCGGCGAGGCTCGCGCAAATGATGGCCTCACCGTAACTGTTGGCTTGTGTACGAGAGGAGCGGGCAGGGGGAGGGCATCGACTGGAGCCTCGCTGGCGAAGGGCTCAGGGGTGCGGGTTGCGTGAAGCTTCGAGAAAAGCGGTTCAACCGTGGGCGGGGCACCAACGACAACGTTGGGCAGCTCGCACGGGCCACTTGACATTTGCTTCATCAACTCAGATGACTTCGCCCAGCTCACGGTGGCGAAGCGAGGAATCAGCACTTCCTCCTTGAACTTTAGGAGCGAGTCCCCAGTCTGCACGATCAAATGGTTAGAATGAATCTTGTAAAGGCACCACGTGTGAGTAGTGCACTAATACCTTGTCAACTCCGATCTTGACGTCTTTCAACTCAGCGAGGAACGACTGCACGATCTCGCCCTTACGCTTGCGGGTCTGAGCAGCGTTGAGCGTCATATCTGGTTGTTGTATGTAACGGATGAGCATCACCAGCTTCGTCTACCAGTGCGCAAGCAGATCTATCATACCAGAGGCAAGCAAACAGCAGAGCGGATACGTCATCGGGCGGAGAGAGTTCACCCCCACTTTGACCTTTGCCCATGCGTCGATGGTGGCAGGCAATAGATAGCCGTACTAGCGAGAGAAGGAACGCGTTCAGCTGCACTCCCCAGCAAACGACGACACTGTCGCGAAGGAGTAGGCCTACCGTTTCAGTCCAGTACTTACGAAAGGCGTCCTCGGATGCGAAAGACGTAGAGGAGGGAAGCTTCTCCGATACCGACTCGATGCCTCCTGCGTTGAGCGAAGGCAGCACCAGACAATCGGCCATGATCGGCTCGGTCTCTCCCTCGAGACACTCTGAAGCCTCCTTCATGACATCACCGTCGCCTCCGAGAAGAGAGGAGAGCTGTACGACGACGCGCACATACAGTACTTAGCAAGACGCCCACGGCTGATCGCAACGTCACCGAATGTAAGAGACAGCAAAGCACCTTGAGAGGAGTGATACGGCGCACGGACGCTTCGACGCTGAGGCACACCACACCATCAGCGCCGAGCTGGCATTCCTAGAAGGAGAGCACCCTACTGTCAAGCATCCGATCAAGTAGTGTGAACGAACTGGAGACTATCGAGTAGAGGGAGATGTACCATCTCGACAGCATCGACGAGCACAGACGAAGAGCTGGCGGGCGGGAAGGCGTGCGGATCGGGAGAACGAACGAACGTACACGAGTCCACGCCGTACCAGCCACGTTGGTTGAGGTGCACGCGTAGCGCGAGCTTCAAGGCGCTCTCCACGACCACCGACGGCACCCCGTCATGGCCCGACTCGGAGCTGTCCAGCACTACGCAGTCGAACTCGGCGAGTAGCTGCAGCAGGCTCGCGAAGGAGAGGACCGGCACACGACAGGAGGCGAACGGCGCGGCTGCCGGGGCGTAAATCACGTAAAAAGATTCGCCATCGTCGTGTAGCGTAGATGCGAGCAGGTTGCTTTCGGTCTGGAGCCGCCGGCAGGTACGCAGGGCGGCGTGCGGCTGCACTCCCTTGTTGCTGCTGTTCGGCTTCACGTGCGCCCACCCAAGCTGCCCGGTGGCAAGCGCGAGGGTGGCAAAGTAGAGCTCCTTACCTTCTGTAGCTTGCATCCGCGCTTGTTCCTTATGGCCACGACGTGCAGGTTTGTACACTACTCGCCGTGTTGCGAGCAGTGGCCGAGCACAACTTGCCGGCAAAACAATTCCAGGTAAAAAGGTGCATCGAAGGAATGAACGCGGCATGATGTGCCATTTTCCTTGCTTTTTCTCGGCCGCTCGATTCGCCAGCCAAAATCGATCAACAATCGAAGCCTCGAGATCAGCCAGCGCGGAACAACACTAATACGCACAGAAAATGAGCAAGGCTGTTGGTCCCGATCTGAGGCGCTACATGGACAAGAAGCTGGCGATCCGGCTCAACGCGAACCGAAGGGTGTCCGGCATTCTTCGCGGCTTCGATCAATTCATGAACCTCGTCCTGGAGGATACCGTGGAGGAGGTCTCGAGCACCGAGCGCAACGAGCTGGGAATGGTCGTGATCCGAGGGAACAGCGTGATTCTCATCGAGCCACTAGAGAAGGCGTGAGGAAGCGGAGGAGCCCCCATCAAGTCGCGAAAAAATGTCCAAATCGGTCTGTATCCCATTTGCTGCCAATTTTGTTGTGCGCTGCTCCCAGAGCTAGTCAACTCGCGCTCATTCAATACAAGCCCATCTCGCTGTATCTTCACTGTCAGTTCTCTCCTGCGCTCCCTGCGAGCTTTCTAATGCGATACAGCCGGCTCTGTTACTCCATGCTGGGGCTGGGGCTGG
>CDFA01025788.1:1685-15639 GCA_000826305.1 Acanthamoeba healyi | reverse complement strand
ACACACACACACACACACACACACACACACACACACACACACACACAATCCATCGCACACGCACACACGCACACGACATTGCGCGTCTCACAGTCGGATGTGTTGTGTCAGAACCTGGCGCGACACTACGTCGCAGAGCTGGTGCACGCCCTCGGCTATCTCCACCGCAACGGGATCGTGCATCGAGACCTCAAGCCGGACAACCTGCTGATAGGAGCCGATGGCCACCTGAAGCTGACCGACTTCGGTCTGTCCCAGATGGGTCTGTTGGACAGGAAGGACGACGTCTACGAGTGGAAGAAAGTCGGTACGTGGTGTCACTTCACTGTCGCTCGACCTCGCTTCCTCTGACCTCTCACTCTCTCTCTCTGGCCCTCAGGCGGGATGATGGAGTCGGAGAACACGATGGATGCCTCGTGCGTCGGCACGCCCGACTACCTCGCACCAGAGATCTTCCTCGCCACGGGCCACGGTACGGACTATGCTGTGGTGTGTCACCACTGCGGTGAGGAGCGTGTGAGAAGTGTGCATGCTCAAGCATCTGGTGCTTGTTGATGTGGTGCGCAGGACCCGAGGTGGATTGGTGGGCCGTCGGGTGCATCACGTACGAGTTCCTGGTGGGGATCACGCCCTTCTACGCCGACACATGCGAAGAGATCTTTGCCAACGTCATCAGCAACAGTGCGTCCTACCTCTCTATCTTCTCCCTCGCCCTCCTCCTCACCGTGCCACTCCAGAGACTCACCGCTCTCTCCGTGTCCGCCTCTCTCTCTCTCTCTCTCCGATCCAGGCATTCAGTGGCCCGACGGCGACGACGAGCTCGGCCCTGAGGCGGTCGATCTCATCTGCAAGGTACCTTACATGTCCGGTGTGCGCCGTGGCGAGAGCTCTGGCGCAATCCCTCACCATTCTCTTCCATTGGCAGCTGTTGGTGATCGAGCCATCAGATCGGCTGGGCGCCAAGGGCGCGGACGAGGTCAAGGGGCACCCGTGGTTCGCGGGCGTCGACTGGGCCAACCTGCGCAACACGACATCGCCGTTCGTGCCCAAGCTGAGCAAGTCGGAGGAGGACACCTTCTACTTTGAGGCCCGCAATCAGGTCTACCACACGACGTGGGAGGGCGACACCAGCACGCACGCCGGGGAGGAGGAGGAGCAGGCCGCGCGCGTGCGCAACTTCTCCATCATCAACATTCCCCAGCTCATGACGCTCAACCAGCGGCTCGTCGTTGACAACGACAGACAAGGTACCCACCTCGTCGACTTTCCCATCCCTTCCCCTCCCCGCGACCGTGTGCGTTGCGCTCGCCCGCAAGGCCTTGAGGATGAGATGTGCGTTGGTGTGCGATCGCACGACGGGACTCTCGGTTCGGGAGAGTGAACATGATTAGTGAGTGTGGGACGTGGCTGACGTTCTGCTGCCAACCACACTCTCGCCTCAGCTGCAGCAGGCCCAGATAAGGAGCATTGAGGAACTCGGGGAAGCTCAAGAGAGAGCCCGCCTGGTGGTGGCCATTCGCCCCCCGATCTGACGAGCTGTGGCGGTCCTGTCACGAGACAGGGAGAGCAGCAGTAGCTCGCGTTGGCGACAAGTCGCCGAGGGACGAACGAGGAGGGGCACACGGGGAACTGTGTGTGCTCTACACGCTTGGACGTGGACGGTGACCAATGAACTGTGCCCTCTGCTGTTCCCCCAAGGTTCAGGTTTTGCGTGACGCGAGGAGCCGCATGAGAGTGTCGTGTGCGATCAGACGGGCCGGGCGTCGCACATCAGCCGCGGCCCCGCCTTACACGAACGACGTGGCTCCCTCCACGTCAGAGGGAAGGGCCATGAGGCAGAGGGTCGCAACATTGTTGTCGTATGTCGGCAGTCATCATCACCCGGATCTGCGGCCATTCGGCTGGCACCCTACGCAGCCATCATCAACCTTTTGTCCTGTGCTTCTTGGCCATCCTCGAGGAGGCTTGCGCGGGAGCCGGGGGATGAGGGAAAAGACAGGTGAAGGCCGTCATCGCCTTCCACAGGAGCGAAACCACGTGCCTGGGTGGGCCACGGTTGCCGTCGGGGAACTGGCCGTGGGTGGTTTAAATTTTTGAAGGCTCCAACGCACCTGGAAATATCCAGGCAATACCTCACGTTTCCTGGCTCCCGTGGTCCTGCCACACGATGTCAGCTTGCACGTGGACGCACGCCAGGTGGGAGATTTTGCCATTTTACCATACTGAGACGAAAATTCATCCTAAAACCAAATGCCGTAAATATGCCGGGTTACCGTGGCCTCGGATGTCGTACGCGTTTTGTCTGGCTCGCGAAATTTCGCCCTAAACGGCGGCGCATTGTTGAACATGGCTGGTGGCGCGTGGCCGTGTGCGTTTTTGCTGCCTCTGCCCCACGTTCCTGCTTTTGTCGTCTTCCGGCACACACCTCGCACCCCAAGCTTGTTTTTTTCAAACTAGTCCCTCTCGGCTCGCCGTGTCTTGGGTGTTCCAACGCGTTCGATCGGTTCGCACAACAACTCTCTCTGCCATCATCAACGTACGAGAGATAGGAGAGAGCCAACGATTTCTCCTCTTCAAAGCCTCTCCTCGACGAGCACGAGCTCGGGTCAAAAAGGGCGATAGAGGGGCGCGTTAACGAGACAACGAGGACAGCGCACTACAGCAGCTTTTAATTTTTGTACATCTCTCGAGGACCAACCACCCCTACGCCTCAACTTCCCATCTTCGGGAGACGTCTCTGCAGCAGCTCCCAAGAGTCTCTCTTTCCTCCTGCATTTCAATCCTTCGATCATCGCGACGATAGACGCCTCCATTGTAACCGAGTCGCCGACGGCCATTCGTTTCGCTGCTCGCGAACAAACGAACGACCGCACGATTAGCGACATTGCCGCAACACAAGGAGACGAGGTAGTAAGGAAGATGATGAAAGCCCTTGCCCTGCCCGACAATTACCGAGAGGGAAACCTGCACGAGCCTGTACCCGCCTCCTCCTCTACTTCCACCATGATTTCGGCCATGGCCGAAGTTCGAAAGTACAAAACCGAGAGGAGGAAGAAGAGCTCGAGCATCGAGTTTGGCTTTCTCAATCGAGCGGCCGCCTCGACGGGCGTCATCCCCACACGCATGGAGGTCACCAACTCCTTTGAGTACATGGTACGGGCGCGCCTCATTCTCTCATTCACTCGATCATATTCTACGTTTTACGTTTTTCCTATCATCTAGCACAAATTATTTCTTTGATTACTACTGCTTCTCTTCTCAAGATCCCCCTTTGAAGCGCTACGCGAGAAGTCCATCTTCGAACGATAGGAATTTTTATATTTTTTAAAGAGAAAGATTATTTAAATATTTAATTAATCTTTCTCTATGCTTCTACTTCGAATGTCGCAGCTCTCTGATGACGATGAGGAAGACGCCAAGGCGGGCACTTCGAAGGGCCCTGGACCGGCGGAGGTGGAGATCAAGGCCGGCGAAAAGCGAAGCCGCGATGCCGCCTTCAAGAAGCATTCATGCAGCCTAGACGCCCAATCGATGGGCCGCGATCGGTCGATCAGCATTCCGCCACAGGTGTCGTTTGTCCCCGTAGCCTTGGGCTCGTCGATTCCCGAGTCGCTATCGACTTCCTCGTCTCAGTCGGAGGAGGATGAGGAGGAGCTGCTCGCCATCGCCCCCTCTACAAGCACGACCACAAGCACCACCCCGCGCTCCACGGGCTCGCCGCTAACCGGCAGTCGCACGATGGGCCGAAGGGGGCTCTCCATCTCCCTCCCGCCCGTCAATTCGCCGCCCAGGATGCTGCCCACCATTTCTCCTCGCGATTTGAGCTTCGTCATGAGCGACCTCGAGGAGGAAATCGAACGAATTGAACGCTCGGAACCCAAGCAACTCACGCCGAGGGTAACCCTCCCCTCCCTCCCCTCGTGCTTGCCTGCCTCCTCTCTCGCGCGACCAGCCCCTCCAAGGCCTCCACTCCAAGCTTGTGCTCATTCCTCCTTCTCTCCTCTCTCTGCCTGTGCGTGTGCTTGCAGTGCTCTGCCCCCAATGCTGTAGAGATGGCAATCGGAGGGCCCATGGTTCCGATCGCTCTGCCGCCTCAACAGCAGGAGAAGAAGCCGAGCGGCCTCACGAAGGAGAGCAAGAAGACGCCGCCATCCCCCACCACCGTGTGCCCCGTCACCGTCATTCCCCGACCGCAGCGCCGGCCCATCGAATCAATGTACGACGACCCCTGCTCCTCCCCTCATTGGCCACACGGCAGCAAACTCACCTTGGCGTTTCGCACACCAACAGAATCGGCAGCAACCCAACAGTCACCGGTCCCTCAGTCTGGCTGCCCAAGCTTAACCTTGGCGCACTGGGCGTTGGCGACGAGTACGTCCCCTCACCACCCTCTTCACCACCACCTCGGTGTATGTCTGCTTCAGTGTTCGCTGTTCTCGGTCCCCGTGTTACGCGCCGCTGCAGCTTTATCCCGCGCGCACATGCATTTTAGTGCTATCTTATTCGTTCGTTTTATTTACCTTTGTTGTTGTTGGTTTGTGCCGCTGCAGCTGCCCCATCACCAGCCCCGACAGGTCGAGGTCGGTCCCCAACATCCTCAGCCCACGATCAGCCTTCTCGCCCCGCATGAGCCCGCGCGTGGGCCTCATCCCCAGCGGTCCCTCGGTCAACGTCTGATTGCCCGCGGCGGGTAGTCGGCCTGGGTCCTCTCGCGCCGTGTGGCCACCAGGGGACGAAGAGCGCCGGAGGTGTATTTATTATCATTATTATTATCATCGTCATTGTTGTTATCGCTGCTTCCCCCCTCCCCACGCTTTCCCCTCTACCGCTCTCTCCCAGCAAGGAGTTGTACATACGACATAAACATCCGAACATGTTGGCATCATCACCATCCATCTCCATCGTCGTTGTCTCTTTCCTCCTCCTCGTCTTCCTCCTTCTCGGCTCCGTCGCACATCAGCGACGGAAAAATCCCAACGCGCGAAGCACACCCAAAGGCACTTCCCGCCTTTTTCTACATAGGCACACCACTACACGGTAGCTGTCGACTACATTCCGCCTTGAGGCCACCCTAATAACCTCATCACCATCATCATCCCTTGCAAGAGTCAGCTCTTCCCTGCGGTAGTCTTCCTCCAGTCGTGAGTTTGTGGCCGTGTCGCGTGGTGGGAGCCGCGGTGGGCGTACGCCATCTCTGCAGAGTTGCCGCGGAAACCAGACATCCTTCCGCGGCATCTTCGCCATGCTTCAGGTGTCGATGTGACGGCCCATGCTCTAGCACGGGCTTGTGGGTTGTGCACACAGGCGAAGAGCTGAACTTTAACATCAACATGAGCCACCACTACCAGCATCATCCTCAGCAACAGCACGGCGATCTTGCAAGCAAGCAGGCGGCCGAGCTGGGCGGACTCGAAGGCGTCGACTTTCGCAAGCTAGGGTACCACAACCCTCGTGTGGAGCGACAGGTCATCCACGAGGGCCAGGAGGACCCCAAGGCCGACCAGTGGCGCGGTCTGGAGCCGACCATGCTCGAGCACCCGCACGACCCGCAGCACCGGCACCCGCAGAGCCTTCACCACATCGCAGGCCGCGATGCCGCCCACGAGCTGACCAAGCGTCTGCCCCACATCGAGAAGCCGCGACCGGTGGGCGATCCCGACCAAGAGCCCTTTGATCCCGTGGTCCACGGTACACTCACCATCTCCCTCTCTCTTGCGCGTGCACAGTGAGGCGTCCCTCGTGCTGGGCTGACTCAGCCTGTGGTGCGGGTGAAGGATTCCTGCGTGAGCACCCAGGCGTGCTCAATGCACCGCCGGTCATACCCCAAGACGTAGAGAGCGCAGACGATCGCAGGTAGGTCATGCTCCGCTCTCTCGCTCTCGCTCTCTCTCGCGTGGTTGTGCATGGACGTAGGAGTTGGACTGATCGCGTGATGACTGTTCTGGCTCAGACCTCCAAGGGCCAAGCGCATCGCTCGCTCGCTGGCTGACTCGCCCACGATGAGGAGACAGATGGTCGATGTCCCTGATGAGGGTACACGTCTCCTCTCTCCCTTCTCATGCTGTACTCCTCTCTAATCCTCTTCGTGCGCACACGCAGCGCTCATCTTGGACCCCGCCGAGGTGCGCAACGACCCCATGGACGAGCAGGTGGCGGCGCCCATGGACGAAGTCGATCCCTACGCCGACCACCGCCAGTTCAAGCCCTACATCTGACCTTAGCCCCACCCACACGACACAACACGACACATCACCGGTGTCTGTCTGCGGAGTTGCGGTGTCTCCGCACACCGGTGCCCTACTTCGGCTGAAGTGTGGGGCTGTGGTCGTCTCGGGACGAAAACGGGCGAGCGAGTCAAACGCGAAAGTTGTAGTTCTTGAAGGAGAAGAGGAAGAAGAAGACTGAGAGATGGAAGACACGACGCACGACCAGCACCACAACGAGCAGCAGCAGGAAGAGACGCCCGCTTCGGAGGTGTCCCTGTCCGAGGACCTGGAAGGTAGGAAGGGCCTGTGGTGTGGAGAGATGCGTGGGGATGTGTGTGTGTGTGGGATCTGACCGCATCATTACACACACGCTGGCCCCTCAATGGCTAACGATCTCCCCTTGTTGTGGGCTTTCTCAACAGCCAAGACTAGCAGCGCATCTTCGTCTTCATCGAGTTCTTCAGCGTCAGGGGCGCCCTCTGCGTCAGGCGGCATTGACGCGCAGGGATCGTGGAGCGAATGGATCGAGGAGAAGAAGAAGGAGTACGGCTCGCCCAACGACTGGGTGGACTCCAACCCCACGGCCAAGCAGTACCAGCAGTCGGCCAACGAGTTCTTCAAGGGCATCGGCCAGTGGGGCCACGAGAAGGCCCTCGCCTGGTTCCCCACGTACTACAACTACGAGGAGCCCACCAGGCCCGCCCATGCGCAGCATCATCAGCAACAGCGCGAGGAGGAGGCGAGCCGAACCGACATGGCCTAAGGCCAGCTCTCTTTGCTGCTGGAGAGCCCCCCCCATCTCGAGATCACATTTCACATTTTGTACATTCGATTTTCTTCATCATTTCAAGAATCGCTTTCCCTTCCCTTTTCATCTCGCCTTTCCTCTTCTTCCTCGAAAGAAGGCGAAAGAGACGAACATAACGCAACACCCGAGCCTTGTTGGAGCAACCGAAACCGTTGGCATTTGGCTATTGATCGAAGAGCGAGAGAGAAATGGAGTTGCTCTCGCTGATTGTTGGATTTCTGTTGGGCTTGGTCGCGGCGGGTGTGGGCGTGGCCTACACCCTCTTCGTGCTGCTGTTCCGGCGACGCACTGATGCGCCGCTGCCGCAGGCCCCCACACCCTCGTTCGCGCCACAGCTGGCGTCGTCTCTCCTGGCCGACGCTGCCGTCTCAGAGGACATTGAGCTCTTCGAGAAGGCCGAATGGCTCAATCTCTTTGCCGGCCGCATTTTCGCCGAGGTGAGCACCCCGGCGTTCCAAGAGAACACCTGGCGTCTCCTCACCGAGAAGCTCAACGCCGTTGACAAGCCCAGCCTCATCGTACGCGCCTCCCTCACATCTTCATCATTTAATAAATCATAACCTCACGCTCCAAACTCGTCTCGTCTCCACGTCTGCAGGGTCCGATCGTGATCGAGGACTTCAGCTTCGGCACGGGCGTGCCGCGCATTGAGGGCGTTGCCTCCATCAAGACCGGCAAGGAGCTCGTACGCTAGCCACCGACACACACACACACACGTGGATTGCCGTCTGTTGTCGACTAACCGGAACGCGACCTGGCAGGAGCTGGTGCTGGACGTATCGTACGATGGCGGTGCCCTGTTCGCTGTGCAGACCGAGTTGTGGCTCAACCTGCCCACGCTGGACCGTCTTGCCTCTCTTCCCGTCTCCATGTCAGTCTCCCTAGCACACTTCCGTGGTCGGGTACGTGGGCAGTTTCGTGTCGTCTTGTCTTGTTGTCCTCCTTCATCTCTCACTATCGCTTGTGAGTACACTGTGCTGACTGAGATGGTGCCTGCGTGCGAGCAGCTAAGTCTTACTGTGCCGCTGGAGAGCGATCCGGAATGCACGCTGGCCTTTGCCGAGGAGCCTCAGCTCGACTTCCGCATCGGTTCGCTCATCGGCTACGACTACCAGCTGCGTGACGTACCCAAGATCTCCAACTTCATCATCAACAAGATCAAGAGCGTCATTCGCGAGGAGGCCGTGCTGCCCAAGGCCTTTTCTTTCCACCTACCCCTCTCTGGTCGTCCACTCGACATGAAGCAGATCATCAGGTACTCCTCCAATCCATGGCGCTTGTCTGGTGTGGTGCCCTTGCTGACGATGTCGCGCACATGTGCTTTCGGCCATCACAGACCGCCTCGAGAGCTGCGGCAGAGCGCTGTGGAGGAGGTGAAGGATGAGGTCAGCGGGCCGAGGGCCAATCTTCGCGCGAGGAAGGACAAGGCCCTGAAAGGGCGAGACAACGAGGAGAACGCCGTCGTGCTGCTCAAGACTTCGCGAGCGCTTGTGCGTACCTAAGTGGGCCTATGAGGGAAAGCAGGGGCAGAATAAAGGCGGCTGGCAATGGTGGCATGGCCGAGCTTGCAACCGATCTACTCCTTGAAGCACAGCCCTTCGATAACGGAATGATCTACAACCGAACGGTGAGCGACACGCACATCTCACTTGGCCTGGGCCTAGGAAAGGTACCCATTAGACTCGCAAAGGGATCGACCAGAGCGTGCTCTGCTTCGGCCTCGTCTCCGTCTTCGTCTCCATGCTGGGCTGACTCTCCCTCCAGACGGTAGTGGATGACACCCGGCGCATGCTCTGCAAAACTATCGTGATGATCCTCCTGCGCCTGCCCCAAGACGTCGCGTCCACAGAAGAAATCACCCACCAGCTGGAAGACATCACGACAAGGTGTTAGCTAACATACATGTGATGGGCAATGACCGACGAGCAGTGGCCGTACGGGCTCGCGGGCTTCCATTCGTCTACGTAGTCCTTCTGCCGAACCGAGCTGTCGGTCTCCTTTGCCCAGGAAGAGGAAGTCGAGACACAAGTCGGCATCATCAAGCCCTCGGAATTGAGCCACCTCTGCAAACACGCTTGTCTGATTCATCGTAGAGCTTAGAGGGTAGCGCAATCAGCTGAAGTTTAGAACTGTGTGCGTACCGGCTCGAACGTAAAGTCGTTGGATGAGGCCGCTGGAGGCTTCGCCATGTACTCTGCGACGCGTTGCCTGATTACCTTCTTGACTTCGGTAGGGATCCTGCCCAAGCCAGCGTGTGAGAGCGGGATATGATGTCGTCGGAACAAGCTCATTCTACGTACACGAGCTGGGAGAATGCGAATGCCTTGCTTCTGGCCCTCTTGGCTGGTCTGGAAACGGCCTTCACCTCTAGCTTCTTCTCTTCTGCTGGCTTCTCCTTCTTGGGAGCTTCTCTATTGCTGCTTACCTGAGGCTATCAGCGCTGATGCTCTCTCCCTCTCTCTCTCTCTCTTGGGATTGATCCTCGACTCGCTACGACGACGTACCTGTCTGTTACGCCGTTGGCCGCTCTCGGTGAGTTCTCCTTACCTGCTGGTGAGGCGATGCGCGAGAACGCGAGCTGGCGTCGAACGGGAGCGGCTCCAACCGCTTGCGTAGGGTCTGGCTTTGGCCGCGGTAGATCGCTCGGGGACGTGATGGTGTCTACAGCTTCAGAGGAATGGCCAGAAGAGAGCTCTCGGGGTCGTTTGATACCAGCGCGAACTCCCGAAGCCGGCCGAGCTGGCTGAAGGGCTTTTCGGGCGAGCATCTTCAGCCCCTTGGCAGACGACTTCGTGGTCTTGTTCGGCTCCATGCCCTTCGTGATGTACTCCTCCTACGCGCTACTCGCAGACTGAAGTTCTCGATCGCAGTCACGCTAAACCGCAAACGCAGGCAAAACTCGAAATTTCCGGGTGGTGACGTCATCGGTCTTCCGTCGAAAACATGAGCCATGCGTTTCAGGGAAGCGATGGAACCACAATAGTGGTGGGTTCAAGTTCCTGTGGAGCTCAAAAGGGCTACATGAGTTGGTGAGTGGTCTGGTGGCTGGATGACCCCTGCTGTTTGTGGCATGCCAGGCACTGCTTGACGTGCCACGATCAGACTCAACAGCTCAGATCAGTTGCCATCATTTTTTCTTTCTCTGTGCTTGCAGCTGCTGGGCTCAAGCTGAGCGCTAGTGTGGTCCTCATGGACGTGATGATGATGGGAAGGGTTGATGTGAGGACAAAGTGGCTGTCGTTTATTAACAAAACGCACGAACGGAGAGAGCATCGGCGATGACGCCACGCACACCAGGCGCTGGGCCCTCTGGACGTCCAGGCACGCGCGCGCGCTGGACTGCAGGAGGGCATAGGTCGGTCTGGTAGTGGTCGTGGTCGTGGTCGTGGTGGTGGTCGTAGTGGCGGCATCACAGTTGCTCTTACCTCACGGCAGAGAGAGAAGGTGCAGAGCGCTCTGAGGAGAACGGGATTCGAAGTCGGCCAGGAGTCGAGGATGATGTCACCGTTGCGGAACCATCTTCTTTCGCAAGAGACGGCTCCACTGGGATGCTCCGCTGCGCGCGGAGCGTCGCACATGAAGGCAGCGGCGACGGGTGGCGGTCCTGGCCTCCTTCAGTTGGCACCTGGACCCGGGTCTAGTGTGCGGCTGGAAGCTCTCGGCACTTCTCGGCGCCGTACGATCGTCGTAGTGGCTGGCGAGAGGCGGATTGGGAAACGTCTATGGGGCTGGCGGCTGGCGGCTTTCGACACGCTCGGGGCTTCTCTTGCAGCTGCCTCTCCTTTGTCTTCCTCCGTTGCCCCACCGCAGTGCGGGGTCGCACAAAGAGTGAAGGGCCTGTAGAACGGGAGGTTGAAGACGAGGCGAAGGGCGGAGAGGAAGAGAAGACGAGGCGAAGGACGTCGCGTCGAAAGTGTTGGTGGTGGTGGTGGAGGAGGGGATGTCGCCGGTGTAAGGCCGACGAGCGGGCGAGAGAGAGAGATAGAGGAGAGGGGAAGTTGAGATCGCGAGCAGGACTCACGAAGCCTTCGGCTTAGAAGGCTGCCATGCTGTAGGACGAGGCACCGAGCGGCGGGAAGAAGCCGGACGACGCCCTAGGCGACCTCAGCGCCACTGGCGCGAAGGCGGCGAACGAAGATGCTGGCGACGACGACAGGTCCGACAGACCCAGCGGCGCGAAGGTGAGCGGCGTCATGGGCGCGGAGCATGACGTCCAGCTGTGGTCGTTGTGACAGCCCTCGCCGAACGCACGAGCCGTGTGGCCGGTACTGACGCCGCTGACGTCATTGGCCTCGTTACCAGTGATGTCCGAGACGGCGCTGTCGAGAGTACACGCTGTGTCGAGATGCAGCGATAGGATCGAGTCCATGTCGTTCGCGGCGGTGTAGAGGAGTGGCAGCACCACGTCCTCCACGCCGCAGTCTAGGGCGTAGGCAAGTGCCATGTGGCCATGGGCATCTCTCAGCTCGCTCTGCGCACCAGCTTCGAGCAGTGCGGCCAGCACGGAACCCGCACCGACCTCAGCTGCCCAGTGAAGCGGTGTTGCTTCAGTGGCGTCTGTGGCGCAGAGCTTGGCTCCGGCCTTGAGCAGGCCTCGTACCAGGTCCACGTCCACCTGTGGATATTGGGACAAAGTGTGAGGATACGCCGTCTGCAAGGACCCTTGGCTGGCGGCAGGTGAGCGTACCAAGGATGCGAAATGGAGAGGCGCTTCGAGGTCAAAGTTGGGCAGCGCGGGGTCGGCCCCGTGCTCCAAGAGCGCGGCAACTGCAGACACGCTGCCCTCGCGAAGGGCGTAGTGGAGCGGAGTGTCGCCTTCGTCGTCCTGCACATCCGCTGGAGCGCCATGCTGAAGCAGCAGCGGACGCACGAGTGCATGCATCAGTCAGTGCCATGCTTGTCACAAATGAAGGAGAGTGTGCGCCACAAGGGGCTCGCGCAAGAAGCGTACCTGGAGGAGAATAGCCACAGTGAGGCCATGATCGACCGCAACAGCACGATGAAGCGGCGTGTCGCCGTCGATGGCCGAAGCGAAGCAACGGGCACCGCTGCGTATGAGTCGGCTGCAAATCTCGGCCTTGCCGGCGGCAGCGGCCCTATCAACATGGGTTGTCAGTGAACGAGCAGACGTCACGCAGTACGCCAGTGTGGTTGTACCAGTGCAGAGGAGTCTCAAGAAGACCGTTGGCCACGTTGGGATCTGCTCCAGCGCTGAGCAGCGCCATCACCACGTCGAGATGACCGAATCCGGCAGCCCAGTGAAGCGCAGCGTTGCTACGCAGATCGCGCTTGTCTGCACAAGCGCCATGCGCCAGCAGCAGTTCTACAGCCCAGCAATCGCCCTAGCGTATTAATTTCACGACGTCAATCAATGTCTATCAGAGATCACGATGTAGAATCAGAGCAAGCGAGATGCTTCAGGAGTAGTAGGAGGGGGAAGGTGGTGTACAGCAGCAGCCGCAATGTGGAGGGCGGTGTAACCGCGAGCGTCGGGAGCATCGACCTGCTCGGATCCTCCGGAGAGGTCCATCGAAGGGCGACTGCCTTGCCACGCCGCCTGTGCGATGTCGCTGTCGTTTAGGCCAAAGTCAAAGGCCGGCCTGACGGATGTGACAGTGGTTTGCGTCGTAGCCGCGCCCCTCTCCTCGTAGGTGAAGGACGCGGCAGTCGGCGACCACAGCTTGGAATCGTTGGACACGCGAACCGACACGATTCCTGCACACCGCATGTCAGCGCACTGTCTGTGAGCAGGGCAGAGCGGAAAGGAGAGCAGGGCGTTCGGCTTGGTGCGTACCCGAATGGTGAGGCGGAGTGGTACATATGAGGGTACGAGGGCCATGGAAGACTGGCATGACGTCGATGTTGTCGAAGCGAACGCGAGCCGAAGGGCTGTCGACGAAGTTGGTGCCCAACACCGCCACGCGCGTACCTCCAGCAGTGGTTCCACTGTAGGGGATCACCTGTTCACCACACAAGTTGACCAGAGGGAGTGAGGAGACTGCCAGGCCGGGCCGAGCCGAGCATGTTCAGCAGGGAGTGTACCTCGGTGACCGAGGGAGTCATGGACGACACCGGGCGCAACTGGGTGGAATGGGAAAGAACGCAGACCGGGTTCGACTGAACATAGTCCAATATCTCGTACTCATTGCCGTGATACCTGAGCAGAGAGTGAGCAGAGTGAGCGAGAGGTACGAGGACGGAGGAGGTGAGAGTCATCAATGCCGGCCACGACGTGCAGCGACTGTGTTGTACCTTCTGAGCTCAAACCTAATGGCAAAGAGCGATTCGCCCTGTTGGTGCGAGGTGGCCATGATCTTGAGCCTCCGGAATGAAACAACGCGCCCTGGCGCGACCTGCAGCACCGGCGAAGTAAGTAGAAGGTGGTGAAGTGAGACATGTGCTGCGCTTCATGACTAATGAGGAATTACCAGCAAGCTGGAGGGGTGCACGGACCTTAACCGGCTTGTTGCCGGTAAGGAGCTTGTTCTTTTCCTCGAGGGTGTCGCAGCGGATGAGGACTGGCGCGATGTAGAGGTTGGACTCCATGCCGAGCTCCTCCTCGACGAGCTGGAGCGTTGGATTGGGCTTGAGGTTGCGCTTGTAGACCGACTTCTCGGGTGGCTGCTCCACGATGCGGAGCAGAGGCCTCGCTCTGTGACGAACAAGAAGCGAGCAAGAGAGAGAGAAAGGTGAGCATTCGCTCTCGTTTCGGCATGACCGCTCATCATAATCAAGCCGTGACGAGCCACGACATTCACATCCATCAACGAAACACGCAGAAGAGGGAAAGGTGGAGAGCAGGTCTGAGAGTGAATCCGATAGAGGAGCGCAGAGGGAGGAACAGAACAAGCAACGGCAACAAAGTAAGAGCCACCACGCAGAGCGCGAAATGTGATCGGTACCTCGGAGCGTGCGGCACGGGCGGTGTGGGCGTGGCGTG
>CDFA01025787.1:1654-12487 GCA_000826305.1 Acanthamoeba healyi | reverse complement strand
CAGTTCCCGCTTGTGGGGCAGGCGCAGGTGATGACCTACAACATCCCCGAGCTCCTGCCATCCGACCCCAACCTGATCTTCGACCGAACGACACTGGCGCTCATTCAGGTATGGGCGGACTCTCTCTCTCTCTCTCTCTCTCCGCTGGGAGAGTGCTAACGCGACGTGATGGCGTCAGATGGGCAACATCACGCAGTGGAACGATGAGCGCATCATGGCGCTCAATCCGGAGCTGCAGGCCAAGCTGCCGGCCCGACCGATCGTTGTGGGCTACACCGACATGAACAGCGCGGCCTCCGCAACCGAAGTGTGGAAGCAGGCGCTCGAGAGCTTCAGCTCCGAGTTCCGGGACATGTTCAGGGAGGCCAATCGAACGTTCGCTCTCATGCCGCCTGCGCTCAGAGGCTCAGGGCTGCCCGTACCTATCGACCGCGAAGGGCGTATCGAATGGATCAAGGTGCGCTGCTCCACCTCGCTCCACCGCGAGCATGAGCGGCACCACACACATCCTTAGAGCTCTATCTAAACTGTGCACGCACGCGCCCATGTAGACTCACGAGTACGGTTTGATGATGCTGGGCGTGGGGGCTGCGAGCGGGCAAGGGATCCAGTGGGCCAACATGATCAACAAGGCCGGCAATCTGGTGAAGCCCGAAGCCGCATCGACTCAGGCCGCCATGGTACAATCGAGGACTCGATTGGAGGGAGAGAGCTAGCTGTTCGGCGTGAGACTAACGCTCTCACTCTCGCTCTCTAGGTGGACTTTTCCTCACACTACAAGCGCAACAACTTTGGCATCGACATCTTCGACGGCTCCGGCGACAAGACGTGGCCGCTTTCCTTCATCACGTTCTTCTCCATCCAACGCAATCTCAGCGTGTTTGACTGCACCGCCATCCAGGAGCTCCTCTACTTTGTCTCGTGGATCTACACCAACGACGCGTACGCACGCCACGCCACGCACGCACCACACGTGCCTTGTCTGACCCCGTCTTGTTCAACGCTCAACAGCACTTCGCAGTGCGCCCACGATCGCGGCTATGCCCCCCTGGCGCAGTTCCTGCGAGTCCGGTTGATCGATTGGCTGAGCACGGTGCTGTGCAATGGCCAGAGGGCCCTGTCGTCGCAGTACCTCATCGGCACGGGCGCACCGTTGTCGCTCCACACGGCGTGGTCGGTCGCATACAGCTCCGGCGAGGTCAAGGTCAAGTACTTCGTGGCTACCGCGGTGGAGGCGAGAGAGAACATGGCTGACTTTGTCGCTTCCAACAACGGGGCGGATCTCGACATGAGGTCCCTCGTACCCGACGTCGCATTCATGCCCGCCACTGCTGTCGCCATCGCCCCAGGTTCTCACACATGCCGCCGACTCTTTGCTGCTGCTGCGCTCTCCCGCTCTGTCATCCGCTCACCAATGCAACCGTGCAGGCTACAATCTGCCCGAGCTTGACGACGGTCCCTCGCTGGTGTTGGACTATGCGGCGATAGCGGGTATCCTGACGAACAACATCACCATGTGGAACGACCAACGCATCAAGGACCTCAACCCGCCCTTGGTCGCCAACGCACTGCCCGCCCAGCCCATCACCATCATCGCCGTCATCAGAGATCCCTCGACTCCACAGTTTGGGCCCATGGTGATCGTTTCCGCTGTTCTGCGCCCCACGCTGCCCGAGTTCGAAGGAGTGCGTGACGCTCTCTCTACCCGATCTTGCAGCGTTTGAAGGCCTGCACGGTGCAGTCTTAATGATGTGCTGGATTGGCGGTGTGTGGGACGCAGTTTGACGACACCAGGCTGCCGACAAACGCGAGTCGGTGGACAGGCGTGCCCGGCTCCTCGGCATCGCTCTCCCTCCTGATGACGACGCCGTACTCGTTCGCCATCCTGCCTTCGTACGAGCTGCTGTCGGTACCATTCCCACCCAGCCAACTCGGCCCTTAGTCAATGTCCACTCGCTCCACTCACTCTCATCATGGACGCAGACGCGAGGATTGGGTGCGGCATCGATAAGGAAGCCCTCGGGCCATGTGGTCCAGCCGTCGGCTGAGTCGGTGCGAAGTACAATCGACGACCAGGTTCGCGGGCAAGATGGGGTCGACTTGAGCTACAACAGCCTGACCCGCTGTACGCCCCTCCTTCCCTCCCGTCACTGGCCACAGGCACCGTGCGGGGCTGAGACCTGACTCTGTGCTCCTGTTCTGTCGGCGTGGTGGGGAGCGCGGGACAACAGCTCAAGCGAGGGAGCAGAGTTGGCCGTTCACGACGTTCAGTTCGTTCATCTACAGGTCCAGCTCCATGCAGGACTGCGCCAAGGCCAAGGCGCTCGCCGAGTATCTCTACTGGACGCAGACCGATTCCATGGCCCGCCAGATCTCTGAAAGGTTCGAACGGCGACTGCTGCTGCTGTGGTCGTTCTCTCTCTGTGTGGGGTGGCTCTCGAGGCTCACGCCCCACCGCACCAGGCAGGGCTACGTGCCGTTGAACACCGTCCCGCAGCTGAGCAGGCTCTTCTACAATCTCCTCAAGAACTTCACCTGCAAGGGAAAGCCTGTGAGCGCGTATTACAACTGCATCGACGACGGGATGCTCTGCTCGGGCGTGGGCATGTGCTCCAACAACTCGTGCGTGTGCCCGGCCGGCAAGTGTGGGGCCTACTGCGGCGAAGCGTGCAGTGGCAGGAGAAAGGACAACGTGCCCGTCATTCTGGGTAAGTGCCCTGGGCCTGTGCGCGTGCGGTCCGCGCGCGGTCCGCGCGCAGTGTGGATGATAACGCTGACGGGCGCGCTGGGCCACCTACAGGCGCGGTCTTTCCCGCATCGGTCATCCTCCTGGCCCTCATTACGACTGTGATCACTGTTGTGGTGATCGTGAGGCGACGCAACATGGACCGCGACTGGGAGATCAGCTACGACGAGCTCGACGTACGAGAGCAACTCGGGGTACGAAACAGCGCTGCCGCACGCCGCACTTGACAGTGACAACCAGCCAGCCAGCCGTTTGATCGCTCACCACGCGCGTAACACTCGGCCGCCACACAGGTCGGGGGCTACGGCGAGGTCCACAAGGCGTTCTGGAAGGGCACCGAGGTGGCCGTGAAAGTGATGGCGTCAGGCAGGATTAACAAGGAAATGGAGAAGAGCTTCAAGCAGGAGGTTCGCGACAACCTCCCTCTCCGGTCACACCAAGAAGTCCGCGGTGCCCTTGCTGGCTGCCTGCTAATGACTTGCGCGTGCGCTTGTCGCGTTCAGGTCCGATTGATGACGACGCTGCGCCATCCGCACGTCGTGCTCTTCATGGCCGCTTCGATCAAGCCTCCAAAGATGTGCATCGTGATGGAGTACATGTCGCTCGGCTCTCTGTACGACGTACGCACACCTATCCATCACGCGGCCGAGACCGCGCATGGCCGCAACGACGTAAGACTCGGCTTAACGCTTTCCTGCGTGTGCGCGTGTGCATGCGGCTGCAGCTCCTGCACAACGAGCTGATCGGAGAGATCCCGTTCGAGCTCAAGGCCAAGATGGCCTACCAGGGCGCCAAGGGAATGCACTTTCTCCACTCCTCCGGTACACACCTCTTGGATGAGAGTGCCGCTTGGTCTCGTTCCTCTTCTAACAGACGACGGTGTGGCTGCGCAGGAATCGTCCACCGAGACCTCAAGTCGCTCAACCTCCTGCTCGACGCCAAGTGGAACGTCAAGGTGAGTGACTTTGGCCTCACCAAGTTCAAGGAGGACGTCGAGAAGCATCGGCCCGATCGCAACGGCTGCATCGCCGGCAGCATCCACTGGACCGCTCCCGAGCTCATCAATCAGAGCCCCTGCGTCGATCTGACGCTGGCGGACGTCTATTCGTTTGGCATCATCCTGTGGGAGCTGCTCACACGGCAACAGCCCTACGGCGGCATGAGGTATGTACGCACC
Organism: Acanthamoeba healyi; assembly: GCA_000826305.1. Taxonomy (NCBI): domain Eukaryota; phylum Discosea; order Longamoebia; family Acanthamoebidae; genus Acanthamoeba; species Acanthamoeba healyi. The sequence goes on along the minus strand of CDFA01025787.1, from coordinate 8,564 downwards.
GCGCTCTATGGCTCGACACGCGGGACAGGCATGTGGTAACCACTTCTCTCTCTCTCTCTCATGTTTGCTTCCAGCCACGCTGCAGTCGCTGTGGCGGTGATCAGGGATGGCATCCGACCGCGCATGCCAGACAACATCGAGGAGCTGTGTACGCTCGAGTACGCCGAGCTCATGGCGGCGTGCTGGCACCAGAGCCCTGCCGCCCGCCCGGCATTCCTCGAGATAATGTGCAGTCTCAGCGCGATGTTTGAGTCAGAGAGCAGCAGCGACAGATCGAATGCGCCCTCTGACCTCTCGTGCGCCGCTCAGCCCCCTTCCACGATCATCGTCGACAATGAGGGTGACGAAGAGGACGGCGATGAGGACGATGAAGACGGCGACGACACTATCGACGAAGCAGACGACGGCAGCCGCGCGCAAGAAGAAGACGAAGGGGAAGCGTCTGACGGCTCGGCTTGGCCGGATAAGAACACCACGATGAGCTCTGTAAAGGCCCGGGTCGCCGCCGAGCAGCTCCGGCTGATGACCAAAGGCTATGGAGCGGAGGGACAACGAGAAACCAAGAAGGGAAGGAGGAAGAAGGCAAAGAAGAAGACGAAGAAGAAGACAAAGAAGGGCCGAAAGGAGGCGCAGACGGTGCCGCCGGAAGGCCCCGATGTAACGATCGTGTTCGCCGACATCACGCGCGCGGCGTCGCTCTGGGAGTACGATCCGGAGAGCATGCGCGACGCGACAATCCTGTACAACGCCACACTCCGGAAGCTCCTGCACAAGCACGACGGCTACGAGGCCCTCGCGCGGTGTCACGACGACAACAACACAGGCGAGGGCTCGTTCTGTATGGCCTTTGCGGAGACAGCGGACGCTCTGGAGTGGTGCATGGCCGTCCAGCGTAAGCTGCTCCAGCTCCCGTGGCCAGATGGACTGCTCGCACACCCAGGCGCTGCCGAGGAAGAGCACGAAGGGTCAGCACTCCCTCCTCCCCGATCACTCAACGCACGCATGCGAGAGCGCGCTAACTAACTCAGCTTGAGTGACAATGCACAGAGAACTGCTGTTCCGGGGCCTGCGCGTGAGAATGGGCGTGCATGTGGGAAGTCCGCGGGTGACGACCGATCCCATGAGCCTCAGGGGCACCTACGCCGGGCCGGTCGTCGACGGCGCCGCGCGGATAACCGCCGTGGCGCACGGTGGGCAGATCCTCATGAGCAAGGCCACGCTGCGCCAGGTGCAGGACGTCTCCCTTGCCGGCGAGCGCGACCGCATTGTGAGCCTTGGCCGCTTCACCATTCCCGGCCTGCCCGAGGGCTCAGGTTAGCTCCGCCTGCGTTCACCCTGCGTTCTCAACACCTAACCCGCCACTCCTGAACACACAGGGCAAAAGCTGTACGAGCTGACCGTGCGAGGGCTTGAGGCGCGGCTCTTTGGCGACATCTGCCAGGGTTGCCTCCCGACCAGATACCAAGTGAAGGTCGGGGACGAGGACGCACGCGGAAGGTGTCAGCTCACACGCAAGCACGTCGCGACAGAGGAGGACTGCTTCCTCAACTCGGCCAACCTCTGCCGGTGGGTGATCGAAGCCGACGACCTCCAGCTCGATGAGCAATTGGGCATGGGCTCCTACGGCATAGTCTACCGGGCCCGGTGGAAGGGCATCAACGTGGCCGTGAAGCGATTCGTGCGGCAGAAGCTGGACGAGCGTCTCATGCTCGAGTTCCGTGCCGAGGTCGCCATCCTCTCAGAGCTGCATCACCCCAACGTCGTCCTCTTCATCGGTACGCACAGCGAGACCTGCAGCCACACAGAGAGTTGTGGTACGGCCTGCAGCCACACGGCCGTCACTAACGCGCGGACAACGTCTGCAGGCGCGTGCGTGAAGAAGCCGAACCTGTGCCTGGTGACCGAGTTTGTGAAGCAGGGCAGCCTCAAGGACATCCTTCTCAACCCGACGATCAAGCTGCCGCTGGAGCACAAGCTCAAGCTGCTCCACAGTGCGGCGTTGGGCATTCACTACCTGCACTCCCTGCATCCCGCCATCATCCACCGTGATCTCAAGTCCTCCAATCTCCTGGTACACGCGCGTGCGTGCTCATGCGTCTGGGTTGTAGCTTGTAGGGCTGACGGTGGCGTGGGGCGCAGGTGGACGAGAACTGGAACGTGAAGGTGTCAGACTTTGGCTTCGCGCGGATCAAGGACGAGAACCAGACCATGACCCCGCAGACAGGTTCGCCCTGCTGGACGTCTCCCGAAGTGCTCCTCGGCAAGCGCTACAACGAGAAGGCCGACATCTACAGGTAGCGAGCGTGACGCCATGCTCCTCTGAGCCTGTTCCTCTATCTTACACGATCGCGTTGCACGTGTGGCAGTTATGGCGTGGTGATGTGGGAGGTCGTCGCGCGGCGACAACCCTACTGCGGGCGGCACTTCCTGACCGTGTCCCTCGACGTGATCGCGGGCAAGCGGCCCCCGCTCCCGGCGGATTGTCCACCCGGCCTGCGCGATCTCATCCAGCGCTGCTGGCAGAGCGACGCCGCAGCGCGGCCGGGCATGGACGAAGTGCTGACCGCCCTCGAGACCATGATGCTCCTCGCCCAGCACCGCGACAGCGAAACCAGAACTAGCCTGTGAGGCCAACATTGTGCTTGTCATTTATGTCGACATTGTCAACCTTTTCTCTAGCACATAGAAAACAATTTCCTCGATTTTCTTCGAACTGCATCTGCGGCAAAGCGCAATTAGCCGATCGCGAGAGGAGAGGGTTGCGAGAGAAGATGAAGTACCGATCGGCGCTGAGGAGACTTTGCATTCACTGCCGCTTCGTGCTGCGGGAGAGGAGGTTGTTCGTCGTGTGTTCCGGCAATCAGCGACACAAGCAGGGCCAGATCAAGGGCAAGAAGAGCACCAACAACTAAATTGAGGAGAAAAATGATCCCATGTTAGGCCCGTCTTCTTCATTTCCTTCCGCGCAAAGAACCAAGCACCCGGTGCGTGGTTTCTCCATTTCATTGCTGCCTTCGCCCGCCCTCCCTCGCTCACCCCCCCCCGTTTCTCTCGATGAATGTTGCACGCTACTGCAGGAGGCAGCCCTTGTGCGAGCGACCCTGTCCTGTCAGCAAAACAATAAACCCTCCACCTCCCCTTTTCCCATCAGTCTTTGCTTTAGACCATCCCCCCCCTCCCTCCTTGCATTTCACGACGCGTTCTGCGGACAAGTTTTAGGCGCTCTCTGTGTGAGATTGAATATTATATCAAAAATGTTGTTTATTTACGATGTTGTTGGTGGGGTGGGCGATGCGTCGATAACGACGCATCGAACCTCGCGTCCGTCTGGATGAGGATGCTGTACAGAGGAGGTACAATAAAGAGATGGTATGTACGAGGAGGAGGAGAGGTGGTGAGGAAGGAGGGGGGAGAGAGGGAGATGCTGTATAACGTTACACTACGCCGGCCAGGCCGACTGGGCTGGGAGAGCGGAAGCCGGGTTTGGCGCCCCACGAGGGGGCTCCATTCGAAGGACGATGCTCCCATGGACGAGCATGGAGGTTGAATTTCGAGGGCGACTTGGAGGTGGCAAAGGTGCCGCTGCCGTTCCACACGGTCCCGTTGCGGGGTGGGCTGCTGCGCGAGACGTGGACGGCGCTGTCCGATGCGTTGAGGTAGTCGGGCTGCTGATTGCCGCCGCCGCCGCTCTTGTAGCGCATGCTGCTCTCGTCGGGCATGAGCAGAGATGAGGCGCCATCCACGTCGACCTCCTCGATGGAGTGCATGCGTTGGCCAAAGCCCATGCGCGCCGAAGATGACGGCGTGGCTGCCATGCTGCGCCTGTGGCTCGCGGCGCTCGACTCGTGCATCACCGCGTAGGAGGGCTGGTGGTAGAGCACCTCGGTTCGGTGCGATTTGAGGAATTTGACCTCTACGTCGCCAGGATCGACCCAGATGACAAACGCCTCGGCGGGCAGCCTGTAGGGCAGGTCGGTGATGTGCGCCTCGCGTGCGGCGTGACGCAGGACGTGGTCCACGACGTGCTCGCAGTCCTCGGACAGGATCGATCTGTAGCCCTGGCCTCGCCACGGCATGTCCTGATACCTGTAGTTGTCAAGATGGGTCAGGGTCATGCACGAGGCGTGGCCACAGGCGTGGACAAGAAGGTGCCAGCAGCATACCAGTGGTCAGTGTATTTGCGGGTGAGGGCCTCGACGAGCGCCCACTCGAAGCGCTCGAGCTGGGACTCGCTCAGGTCGTTGACCTCCATGGTGCGCGTGAGCCACTCCACCGCTGCCCTTATTTCGTTGATCATGCTGGTGCTGCTGGTGCTGGGTATCGTGTCTTGCGTTGCGTTTCTGCGCTGTGTTCTGCGTTGTGGTTTGCGTTGTTGTCAGACGCCTATCCAACGTCTTCTTGAAGGCGCTGTTGCTTGCTGCAGGGGTGGTGTTTGGGTACCAACGCCGGTTTGTCGCCGTGAGTCAAGTCGACGCTGCTGCTGCGGAGGGACAACCTGGTGGTGGTGCGGTAGTGTGCGGTGGTGATGGAGGTGGGTTTTTCTGTTGCGAAGAGCGCACGGTAATGAAGTCTTCTTTCTTGCTCTTCTGCAGTGGTTGGTTGTCTCCCTCTTCACTGCCGAAGTTTCCGCGTAGGCCGGTCAATTTCGCCCAAATGGCGCGCCTGTCGGTGTTCCAGAAGATTCGTCCTCCCGGAATAATCCCGGATGCGTGGATCACAACGGATCTCCCCCGGAGACGCGCCGATAATCCGCGGAAACCGACGTCCTAGCAACGTCGTACTCTTGCCGTGGATTTCCCGCCCCTTTCTTTGATTGGGGTTACGCTTTTGGTCGAAGCAATAAGGCCAAATAACCACAAAGAAGAAAAGAAAAAAAAGAAAAGAGATAAGAGAAAAGGATTTCACAACCCTCGTTGAGCATAACGAAACTTTTTATGGAGAACAAGCTGCAGGTGCTGGGTGCTCTGCCCCTCCACCGTGGGACCTAAAGGAGGCAAGCCAGGACTGACACGCCTTTCTACTTCCCAGATGCACTGTTTGGTGGCGGTGCGGCGGTGGACGTGAGCTGGCCGCTGGAGACCGGGGCGACGGCCTTCAAGGACGCACCCGAACGTGCCTTCACGGTGGACCGCTTCCGCGGCTGGCCCAAGGACCACGCCCGCGAGTCACGCTTCGCCATGGGCCTCCACACGGGCACTCACATTGACGCTCCTGCACACTTCCTCGAGGGTACAGAGCCCTCCTCCCTTGCTCTATCAACGATCGTGCAGGCAACGTTTGTCCGCTGAACTGCACGCGCTCACGCACTTGATGCTGCGCCCCGGTGTGCAGATGGGCACCCGATCGAAGAGACGCCGCTGACCCAGCTTGCGGGCAAGTGCAGCGTGCTCGACCTCACCCAGATTGAGGCACTGCACCACACCTGCCAGGCGGAGCACTCCCTTCTCCCGCTGACCTGCCGTGCATGTGCGGGTGGTGGATGCAGGGCGACTCCATCACGCGCCAAGTGTTGGAACAGCACGACGCAGAGATCGAGCAGGGCGCCATCGTGCTGTTCAAGACCACCAACAGCGCGCTGAGCACGACGGCGTCGTTCAACCCCAAGTTCGTGTTCCTCCACGTTTCTGGTGCTCAGTACCTTCGTGACCGAGGTACGAGGCCTGTCTCGTGTTGATGGTCTCTTATCCTTCAACCGCCCGCCTCCCCTTGACTCGCCTTCTGCTCGCAGGCATCAAGGCTGTCGGCACCGACTACCTGGGCATCGAGCGAGACCAGCCCGACCATGCCACGCACAAGGTAAGAGATCCTGTGGATCCACTCTCCGCTCTGCCTGCTGGGTGCGTGGATTCTCACTCTGCCTGATGGATCAATACGTGGGGTCGTACGAGGTGCAGACACTGCTGGGCAGTGGCATCCCGATCGTGGAAGGTTTGCGTCTCGCCCACGTAGAACGCGGCATGTACTACTTCGTGTGCCTGCCGCTGGCCATCCACGGGCTTGAAGCTGCGCCAGCTCGCGCCATCTTGCTGCCTCTGTCGTGACATCACCCTGTACACCAAACAAGCTCAAGCGTACTGCGCGCTGGGCGTGCGCCACGTGTCGCCTCAGTTGTGGTTGTACCTAACTTTAAAGTAAAGTTTGTGTGCAAACCTTTGCTGCTCGTTCTTGCACCACGACGACACACACGCCAGGACGGACATAGGGTGCACGAGAAAAAGATGTTGGGTGAGGTGTGGGCCAATCTTCAGAGGATGCGCATGCGGCAGATTCTGTTCCAGATTATAACGTTTGGCCTCGTCGCGTCGTCGGCCCTTATGATATGGAACACCCTCATCGTGGCCACGGGCAGCGAAAGCCCCATCGTGGTCGTGCTCAGGTACGTGGGCCCCCCACACGCGGGCTGGAGTTACCCTTTTTGCACTCATGGCCTCTCACAGCGGAAGCATGGAGCCGGCGTTCGAACGTGGCGACCTTCTGTTCCTGTACATGTCTGAGTCTCCTATTCGCGTGGGCGAGGTCGTCGTCTTCAAGTTGGATGGGCGCCACATCCCCATCGTGCACCGGGTGCTCAGCGTACATGAGCGGTACCCGCCTGCCCTCTCTCGCCCACCTTCTGTTGCGCTGCCAACAGCGCAAGGCCCCCAGGCACAGACTCGATGGCTAACAGACCACACCACGCGCAGACCGAACGGAGAGTTCGACTTGCTCACGAAGGGGGACAACAACCAGGTCGACGACCGGTCGGGAGGGATCTACCCGCACGGTCAGATGTGGCTCAACGAGCGCCACATCATCGGCAGGGCCCGAGGGTGCGCTCCGCCTCCCTGCCCCCCTGGCCAGGTTGCAGACTTGGGGGCTGATCGCGTGATCACATCAGATTCCTGCCCTACGTGGGGATGGTGACGGTCAT
>CDFA01025780.1:66489-84776 GCA_000826305.1 Acanthamoeba healyi | reverse complement strand
GGAGCAGCGCGTGGCGAGCGCGCCTAGGCCACTGGCTGGAGTCTCGTCGAGTGCAGTACTTCTTCATCTCGTTGCTGGTGCTGGACATCGTGCTGCTCACGTGCGAGCTCGCCTTCGAGGAGTACTTTGCCAAGGAGGACAGCGAGGAATGGGTCCTCGTTGTGAAGGAGGTCTTTGGTACACCTCTCTCCATTCACACACACGCTCAATCACTGCGTGGCATTGGGCCATCCCTCACGCCGCCTCGCCTCTGCAGAGTATGCGAGCGTGAGCATCCTGCTGGTGTTCGCGGTGGAGGTGATCCTGCTGGTGATCGCCTTCGACGTGCACTTCTTCACGCACCCCTTCTACGTCATCGACGCCATCATCATCGGTGCTCTCTCTCGCATCCTGCAATCACTTTAGTGCAACAACACACTGACAGTGTCCAACCGACCGGCCTCAGGCGTGTCGCTGTTCTTTGATCTCTACCTCAAGGAGGCCCTGGCCGGCTTTCTGGTCGTGTTCCGGTTCTGGCGGGTGGTCCGCGTCGGTACCGACTTCGTTCCTTGTTGGGTCATCGTCGTCTTCCCTGGGGCTGACAACTGTTACACATAACCGACCTATATCTCTCCACTTGCACAGTGCACTCGATTGTGGCTGCCGAGGAGGAGAGACACTCAGAGACCAAGCGGGAGAAGCACCACCTCGAAGAGGAGGTCAGAGGCTACCAGGTGCGTTCGTGCGTCCGTGTGTGTTCGCTCGGTGGTCGTAGGTCGACTCGACGATGTGCACGCACGTTGCGATCGCTCTGATTGGGACGTACCACATCTCGTCGGCGTGCAGGACGCCCTGGCCGACCTGCAGCGAAGGCTGGACGCCAAGGACTGGGCTTTGGAGCGGATGCGCGAGAAGTGCACTGCCCTCGAGCAAAAGCTGCCGCCCGATGAGCCCACCACCGCCAGCCCGATGCGCGCATCCGGCGACGCTGCCGAGCTGCCTGTGGCCTGCCGACCACCCACGACCCCTGCGTGAGCACAACGCGCCTGCGCGCAACGTCAACAAGCGACACACCATGATGGCGTATGTGTGGAAAACCGGATCTCTTTTCCCCTGGGGGTCTCTCGAAAGAGCCCGAGGGGGGCGGGGATGACGGTGATTAATAACAACAACAACAAGGGGGGCGAACACTTCGCTTCCTCTCCCTCCTCACCAGTGATGGCTGGCACACCAGCGTGCCATCTGTCTCTGCCTCTCTGTCTCTGCTCTATCCTTGCCTCCTCTCTCTCGATCTCGTCGCTCTGTGAGGAGGGGTGTCGCCGGTGGTGATGATGATGGCCCTTTGGCTCCGCTCTCAGAGGAAGTAGCTGCCGTCTTCTTCGTTGTCGGTAAACATTCGCAGCATCTCCTTGTAGTCCTTCCCGCCCAGATAATTCTCCACCTGCGCACGCGTTAGCTCGAGCGTTCCTGTGCGCGCAGAGGGAAAGGCGAGTGGAGACGCGTACCCCTCTATCTACACCCATGCGAATCAAGCTGTTGATTTGTTTCTGCAACAGGAGAGTGGATGAGTTGTCAGTGCGCGATTGATCAGTCAGACAAATTGCACTTGAGTGAGGGCGCGTACGGGAAGTTGCTTTTTGGCAGCGATGTGGAGCGCGGTGTTGCCGGTCTGATCCCGCGCGTCGATGTTGCATCCGAGTTTGTGGAGGTGGGCCACGAGCTCGGCATTGTCCTTGGACACGGCGTACTGGAAGAGCGTCCACACCTTGTTTATGTTGAAGAAGCACGGCACGTCCCACTTGGGAATCGTCACCTGCGCTCACCGCCAGCACCACCCGAGGGGAGAAGGGGATAAGCAAGTGTTGGCCGCAGCTTATAGACTGTTGAATGGTACGTACGTCACTGCCCTGATTGACGGCAGTCACAGCCTTCTCCCATTCGGCACACAGCTTCTCGACGTCTGACAAGTTGTCTCGTGTCACCTTGGCCAACGTCTTGCCCTCCTGTTTCGCAGAGCAAACACATTGTTACCGATGGGCGAGGTGCTCGCTCACACGCATACGAGAGCGAAGAGCGCTACCTCGCCGTTGTAGAAGCGAAGAATGACGCGCAGTTCGCCCTGGGCGCCATCGCCTTCAAGCGGAAACCAGTTGTCCACGCTCTCGGTGAAGGGAATGATCGCCCGGCCGAGCACGTCGTCGGCCGAAAAGGACTTGTTGTTCATCACCGTAATGGCGAACGTCTTGGGCTTGGGTTCGCCGTCCATGCCAAAGTATCGATGCCTGCTCGAGCGATCACAACCGAGGTCTTAGCAATCGCTGTGTGGCCAACGTACGTTGGAGCAAGAGAGAGGCAGAGAGAGAGAGAGAGAGAAGTACCCCACAAACTGTTCGTGCCACTGCGGATGGAGCGAGCGTCTGATGGTGGACGTCCGCGCGCCGATGATGCCCGAGGGAATGATGTCAAACTTGCAGTATGCGTCCGACTTGCCTATACGTCCGGACCGACAACACAACGACGCGGTTAGCTACCGCGCAAGAGAGACGACGCGCAACAGACGGGCGCGCGTGTGTCATAATCGGTCTTACCTAGCACCGAAGATCTTCGCAGATTTCGAGCCTCTTCGACTGCCAAACGAACGTGATTTGATGGTCAAGGGTTGGACGTAGGGAGTAGAGAAGAGGCGGGTCAGTAGGGGAGACGAAAGGCAAAGGCAAAGGGAGGCAATGGGGGCTGGAAATCGAAGGGGGGGCGTGGCGCACTTCGCAGGACAAAGTAGTGGTTCTCTGGCGTGCGGGAGGGGCTGGCGAGGCCAGAAGACGATTTGGCCGAGCCGCTCGCGCGCATGCGAATGGAGGTGCGGGGCGAGGAGCCGTGCTCGCCCGCCAGCACGAGGGCCTCAAAATTACGCGAATTGCGACGCTCGAGCTTCATCGCCCCCTCGTGCTGCTGCTTGGCCTTGTCCACGGGCGAGGCGTGGTCCCAGCTCTTCTTGCGCTGGTGCTTGGACGCGGACGGGACGGCCAGCCCGTTCCCCTTCGCGCCCCCGCCCCCATCGGTCGTAGTGCGGCCCGTGCGCGTCTTGTTGGTGTCATCTGTGTTGGGGCGAGTGTACTCGAGGCTCCTCCTCTCCTTCACCTCCTCGTCGTTGTCGCTGCCGCCCTCTCCTCCTCCCTCCTTCTCCTTCTCCTTGTGCTGCTGCTGATTCTCGCCCCCCGCCTCGGTGCGGCTCGATCTTGGCGAGGCCAGTCGTGCGCCATTCTTCTTCCCCTTGGTCCCGCCCGACGACTTGTCCTTGGGGCTCTTCTTCTTGCCGCCCGAATCGCTCGTGCCCTTCCTCTTGGGCAGCAGCGGCTTGAGGCTCGGCACGCCCCCGCCCCCCTCGGATTGCTCCTCCTGGGCCGGCGCCGAAGGATTTTGCTGCTGCTGGTGCGTTTCCTGCTCTGCAGTCGTTGTGCTCGAGGGCTCTTCCATCATGGGGGGACCAGAGAAGAAGTGAGAGGAAGCGATGAGCTTCGCTTCGATTGACAAATTCCAAATTGTTCGTCGGTTGATTTACCACCCATGGGTTTTTTTCACCCCGTATTCTTCGCATTCCTCTCTTTTAACCAACAAATAACAATAATGTGAGAACATGTTGTCCTTGGCCGCCAACTGCAACCTCTTCGCTCTTCTTGAAGGTGTGGGGTGTGCAGAACCGGAGAACAGCATAGGAGTCGATGTCGGTGTTGGCAACTGGGGGAGATGACCCACCAGGGAATCACGCGTGGAGACGCCACTCGCGTAGGCGCCGTGCGTCTTCTTTCGAAACAGAGGGCAGCGTCATCTGGAGCGCTGCCATGAAGTCTTGTGCCGTGATCACCTACGAATCGTACACGAAGAGAGCGCGAGAGATGAGAAATGAGAACGATCTCATGTGGTCTTAGAAAAGAAAAGGCAAGAAGACAAGAACCGCAAGGGGGAGAGTGCGCACATTTCGATCGAGTTTGATGGTCTCCACGGCAGCGTTGCGGCACAGGTCCATGAGATCGGCCCCGGTGTAGTTTTCCGTGACCATGGCCAAGAAGTCGAGCGACACATCCGGCGCCAAAGGCATGTTGCGCGTGTGCAGGCGGAGAATCTCCTGCAGCAAGCGAGTGTGAACACTCTGATGATCAACTTGCAGATGCAGCAGCATGGGAAAGAGCATACGTGACGCTGGTGTTGATCGGGAGGGCCCACATAGATGCAGCGGTCGAACCGACCTGGTCGCAGGAGAGATGTGTCCAAAACCTGTGCGTGTGTGAGAACGGGCAATTCTCAGGCACCGCCTCGCTGTGCGAAGTGGAGCTCGAAGGAAGAGGGGTTGCGCACCTGTGGCGTGTTAGTGGCCGCCATGACAACCACTCCGCATCCCTCTCCCTCCAGCATGTCCATCTCGAGCAGCAGCTGAGACACCATCTAGGAGACAAAGGAGAAAAGGGGATTGTTGTGAGTGATCACTGCGTGCGGAAGAATGCGTGGCGCGTCCGGTGTAGGTCCTGCACCATCTTGGTCGACGACGACGAATCGGAGCGGTGCGAGAAGACAGCCTGGATCTCGTCAAAGAAGATGATGCACGGGCTGCTTTGGCGCGCCTTGCGGAAAACCTCAGCGAGCCGCTTTTCCGACTCGCCTACCTGCATGTACGAATGTGCTTAGCCATTCGTGTGCATCACGCGCCTGCAACACACAGGCAGCTTCAGACTCGGCGTTACCTCAGAACGCAGAAGATCAGCGATGGAGAGCGTGATGAAGTTGGCATGACACTCACCCGCGACGGCAGCGCACAAGAGCGTCTTGCCAGTGCCCGGTGGGCCATAAAGGAGAATGCCGCGCGGCGGCTGAATCCCCAGGCGCCTGTAGGCATCCTTGTGTTCGTAGGCCCACGTAACCGTCTGCTGCAGCTGTTCCTGCACGTGGTTGTATTAGCTGGCTTTTTGTGTGACTGACGTTCGCGTCTAAAGATGAAGTGAGCGCGCTCATGAAATGGATGGTACCTTGACTTGATGCAGGCCACCAATATCCTTCCACCCGATCTTAGGCAGAGAGACGGTGACTTCGCGCACGCCGCTAGCCTTAATGGGTTTGAGGGCGTTGAGCAAGTCGGCCGCCTTGAGAACTACACTGCCGACCTCATCTGTTCGCTCATAAGCAAATATGCAGGCATCGCGGCATGCCGCCATGATGTCTCCACCTACACGAGCTCGAGGAGTGAGTTGCGGGACAGCGAAGCGCGAGAGGACCAAGTGCTGTACCCACAAAGCCGTGACAGCGGTCGCTGATGGCTCGTAGATTGAGTCCTTCCTCTGTGTTAGGATAACAAGGGCAAGTGAGTGACACATGACTGAGTGTGACAAAAGAGGAGCCGCGCTAGGTACCAAAAGGCAAATCAGATGCGCGAAGGCACTGATGGAAGATGTGCATGCGCTGCTCCGCGGTAGGCACCTCGATCGTCACCACGTCCTATTGGCGTGTTCCAGCGTAATGAGCGCAGTTAGTAATGAGCGTATGTTTGGGCGGAACTCAGACGCAGCGTCCTTCACCTCAAACCTATCTCTCACTCCTCGGTCTACTCCCTCCAAATGGTTGGTGATTCCTATCTGTGATGAAAAAGAAACATGCACACAGACGCACAGCCAAGCCAAAGTTAAGAGTGTGCAGAGCGCTCCGCGCTCCGCGCTCTTTAACGAAAGGGAAGAGGCATTACCACGAGCACCTGATGGCGCACATCCCGAGAAAGACTGTCAAGAAACTGCAAGAGGCCGTGCACTACGTCCTCCTCGCCCTCACGCCCAACCTCCTCCGCCGGAAACAGCGCGTCCATATCGTCCATTACGACTGCGCGAGGGAACAACAGCAAAGCGCAGTGATGAACCCTTGGCCAAGGAGGGGAGAGGAGAGGGGATTGAAAGCGTACGGATGGACGGCTGTAACCGTAGAGCCATGTCACAATATCGACTCAGTCCGACGGTCATGCGGCTGGAGAACTCCGAGGCTAACCGGGCGGGCGTGACCCACACGACGGGAAGATCGCCCTCCAGTGCTAGACCCCGCACGAGCGCCGACTTACCGGTGCCTCTCGGTCCGGTTACGATGATGCTGCTCGCGGGCATCAGACACCCTGCACCCCAATACCAGATGAACTTAGCCAAATCAGCACCATCATCAAGTTCGTCGTGCGCTGCGCACTCACCTGCCCCATCCTCTCGCTGGGTGGCCGCTTTGATAAAGGCCCGAATGCTGTGAGCCATCAATTGGCAAGGTAAGAAAGCGACACCTGCGCTCACATGCACAAGGAGACAGAGCAGTACAGGTGCCGATTTTCGTCGTAGGAATGGAAGGGATCAATGCCTGGCGGGGCGCTATGGATCTCGTGGAGAATGGCTTCAAGCACGTCGGTTTCATCGGCACTCTGAAGCATGAACTCCACCAGGTCGGGCACGACCCCCCAATCGTCCTCTCCAGAGCGTACAACACTGTTGGTGCGCACCAACGGGAAGCACTTGCACCTTTTCAAAAGGAGATCGCCGTTAGTGGCCACATGCGAACGAAACTGCGTCCTGCGTCCGCAAGCACCCACCTGTAGAGGCCGTAGGGATGACGGGCACTCTGCTGAGGCAGGCACAGGGTGGCACCATCTCGTAGATACCGCACCTGACGGAAAATGTGTCGCACCACTGGGCGCCAGCAGGGGTAACATGCACGAAGTAAGACCATCTGATTCGCATTCGAGAGCATTCATTGGCACACGTACGGTTGCTGGAGGGGAGCGAGGCAAAGGAGAGCGAGTTGTGCCCGAGCGGGCCCTCCAGGATGATGCGCTGCCACACGGGCAGTCGATGCTCCGGCACGGCTCGGACATTGACCAACGTGCCCTCCGGTGGCACCCATTCAGCCACACTGCCGAGCACATACTCCTCGCTCTGTGTGTGTGTGTGTGTGTGTGGAGGGACGAAGACTGAGCGATCTCAACCAGTCCACTGCACACATCCACGCGCGCGCAGGAAAGGCAACAATACGGTGGTGCTCTGGGCGTGAGGCACTGCGGGCGGCTGCGTGAACTTGAGGTGAAGGTGGCCACTCGCGCCGGCTGTCTCTTCCTTGTCCAGCTTTATGCGCGGCTCCACCCAAAGCGGCAGCAGCACTGCAGCCGGGGGCAAACAGGGCCTGTGTGAACTGCTGCTCGCTCTCATGTGAACGTGATTCGTGGTGGGTGGTGGGTACCTCGTTCGCTGCGGCCCTCCGCGGAGGCAGTTGCGGAGGTGATTTCGACGAGGCCGCCACGAAATGAGACAAAGTGCCCCTCTTCCGAGATGAGATTGAAGATGGCCGGCGCTACGTGCGCCTCATTCGTCCACAGCAGCTTGGTGGCACTCGGGTCCTCGGGGTCCTCCCGGTCGTAGATCGGCGGAGGCACGAACCGCTTGACCTTGAGCCTGGCCTGCGGCGCTGCTGCTGCCTCTACTTCCATCAACTCTTGATTACGAAAGGCCAAAAACGCTAAGTGCAAAGTTTCCGCGCACCGTTTGAAACACCAACGGGGGCCGTGTAGCGGCTTGTGTAGTAGCTAGCAACTACACCACTTCAATCACCACATCCTACGAGAAGCCACACCACCCGCTACATGCAAACCGTTCTCCTCCTCCTTCTCCTCCTTCTTCTTCCATTCTATGCAAGCCTTGCAAACCTGTGCATGGAGCTCTTTGCAGTACGCCCCTTCTTTCGAAATTGCTATTTAGATTGCATGCAAAAGTTGATTTGTACGAATGCAGGTGAATGGCGCATGGACGCCCGGTGTCGTGCCCCTTATGTCTGATGAGGCCTGGGCGATGTTTCTACTCGCCACCAGCTCTGTCATCTGGTTGGCGCTCATTCCTGCTGCCGAGCGAGCCACCTTAGTCGTGGAGCTCGCCCGTGCATTCGTCGGCGGTGCCGTGGAGCTCGCCTGCGCATTCGGTGGTGGCGCCGCGGAGCTCGCCCGCGCATTCGGCGGTGTCGTGGCAGAGATGCTCACCAAAACGTGCTCAGCTTTCGGCGACGCCATCTCCGAGTTGTGGGCGGCCTTGAGCATCAGCACGATTGCTCAGATGGGTGGCGTGCTTTTGTGGCTCTACGCGCTCCCCCAAATCCTCCCTGGTGTTGTGGCGGTCTTGGAAAAGCTGGCCCTCATGCTCTAAGATCGCATTGACATCTTGATCTGGAGGTTTCATGTAAATAAATGCACAAATGAAAACAACCATGAAAATAAGTTTCTCGTTTCTTTTCCGCGACAGGTGAGCTTGCACACGACGTGGCGGAGGAGATGGAGGAGCGAGGCGGCGTGCGCGGCTCGGGCGATAGCCTGGTGATGATGGAGCTCGAGGGCGACGAAAGCGATAATGACCAAGTGCTCGGCCAGTACTACACAGCGAGGCGGGAGCTGCTCGCGCAGACCATCCAACGCCGCAAGAAGTGGATCGTGGGCGGTGCCGCTACTTGCCTCGTCCTGGTGCTGCTCCTCGCCATCGTCGCCATGGCGGTGCGCCACAAAGGTATGAATCATTTTTTTAAAATCATATGATAATTTTTTTTGTGTTTTGTTTGCATTTTATTTTATTTCAAAAAATTTAATTAAATTATTGCGCGAACAAAACACGCCATAGGTCGGGATGACGGTGAAGGCGTGGCTGGGGGACCTCGCCTGCCCGGCTATGTGCGACCAGACCACTACGACCTGCGCATTGTGACCGACATGACGGGCTTCACGTTCCAGGGCACCGCCCTGATCGACATCACGGTACTCTCTCTCTCTCTCTCTCTTTTGGCTCTTTCTTCTTCTGCCGGTTGGCGCCCCATTCACTGTCAGGTGTTGAATGCAGGTCGCGAAGAAGGGAATAGACCGAATAGTCATGCATGCAGCTGATCTCAGCATCAGCAAGGCGACGCTGCAGCCCGCTGACCAGTCGCACAGCGAGGACGCCAAGGGGTACACTCTGCCCCTCGCTCCTCATTGAGACTTCCCTTGCGCTCACCTGTCGAACACACAACCGGTAGGATCCGATTCGACACGGCCAACGAGTTCCTCATCCTCGAGTTTGCCTCGCTATCCAAGTGGCTCGACACCTCCTCCCGCTTTGTGCTGGGGTTGACCTTCAATGGCACCCTCAAGACAGGCATGTCCGGCTACTACAGGTCATTCACCAACGGCATTCTTCTTCCCTTTATCACAAGCACAGTGTACATGAGCGTGGACTGATGCTCTCTTGACAGGAGCTCCTACGTCGTGAACGGCAAGACCGAATGGTTGGCTGTTACCGACTTTGAGCCGACCGACGCACGTCGTGCCTTCCCCTGCTTTGACGAGCCTGGTGCGTACATCAGCTCGTTCGATCTGTTTTTCTGCAAAGCGAACTCGACTAACCAGTCCTTCTCCTTTCGAAAAACAAAGCGATGAAGGCGAACTTCACCATCACGCTGACCTTCCCGAGCGAGTACAACGGTATCAGCAACATGCACGAGCTGAGCAGGACCACCCTTCCTACTGGTGCCTTTCCGTCACTCACGCGCGCACGATGCATATGATTGTTGGTGCTTGGTTGCTGATCGATTCGAGTGCTGTTGGGGGCGTTGATTGCAGGCATGGTTGAGGCCAAGTTCGCGACGTCAGTGCGCATGAGCACGTACCTCGTGTGTTACTCTGTCAACAAGTTCGATTCTATTCAGACCACCACCGCTGATGGAACGGTACTGCACACGGGAACATGCACATGGATTCGGGGAGAGAGTGCTTGCTCATATGTGGGATTCGACGGACCAACAGGTCCTCGTCAGGGTTTGGACCACCCCCGACACGATAAACCAGGCTGAGTATGCTCTCGAGGTCAATTCCAACGCTCATACCGCACGCATGTCTCGTCCCACGGTACTGACGTTATCGTCTGTCATCTGGCGCAGGTGGGCAAAAATGTGCTGGGGAACTACACCAACTACTATGGTATCCCATTCCCTCTGAGCAAGCTCGACCTCATCGCTATCCCCGATTACTCGGCGGGCGCCATGGAGGTACCGCTCGCATCGCCGCTCTGCCGTTTCCCTGCAGTTAGGCGATTGATGTACTAAGTTGCTGCCAAAACAGAACTGGGGCCTTATCACGTTCCGCCAGACAGCCCTCCTCTATGATCCGCAACAGTCGTCGGCGTCGGACAAGCAGCGCGTTGCCATTGTCATTGCCCACGAACTGGCCCACCAGTGGTTCGGCAACCTGGTCACCATGGAGGTGCGGCCCTGCATTTGCTTTGTTTTTCAGAGTCAGACTATCTAGTAGCTCATCATCCGCTCTATCTCATCTGTTGCCCACGGCAGTGGTGGAATGATTTGTGGCTCAACGAGGGCTTTGCGTCCTTCATGGAGTACAAGGGCGTCAACTTCATCCATCCGGATTGGAGTATGTGGGAACAATTTCTCTATGCCGACCGGAGCACGTGAGTTGCCGCCCCCCTCATGCTCGACTACACGATCGTGTGCCAGTCGGGGAGCACTAACTAACCCACTTTTTGTTTTAATGCGACGGCAGGGCGATGGAGTTGGACGCTCTGCGTACCTCGCACGCGATCGCTGTGGATGTAAAGCACCCATCGGAAATCGGCCAGCTCTTTGATTCCATATCCTACTCCAAGGGCGCCAGGTGCTGCCTACCACTGCAAACGCCAGCATCCCCATCATGCAGTCGTGATCTTTCCACTCAACCCTCTCCCTTTGGGTTTGTGATGTCGTTTCGTTGCGTGTTCCGCATGGCAGTATCATCCGTATGCTGGAGGCTTATCTGGGCACTTTCACCCAAGGTATGCGCCGGCTCTCCTGGCCAATCGCTGATCTGAAGCCCTTTAGCTAACACAAGTGCGTGATGCATGACATGTGAATAGCACCGCAGCTCTTCCAGAATGGTATACACGGCTATTTGGTACAACTTCGCCATGCGTGTTTCGATGTGGACGTCTTGTGCTCCCGGGATGGTACGTACCGTCAGATGAATGACTGGGCATGGGGCGCTCGATTTCAGGAGGCGCACAAATACGGCAACGCCAAGACCGCAGAGTTGTGGCAGTCATTGTCAGAGGCAACCGCGAGCGTGGGTTCACTGGACATTGCCACCATGATGGACACCTGGACTAGCCAGGTCGGCTTCCCCTATCTCGAACTCACGCCCGTTGCCGGTCAGACCCAGCTCAAGGTCACCCAGGTACGTCCCAGCATTTGCCCCACAGTACATCTACGCAATGTTGTGCACAAGCTCACGATACGACACGA
Source organism: Acanthamoeba healyi (assembly GCA_000826305.1). Classification (NCBI taxonomy): domain Eukaryota; phylum Discosea; order Longamoebia; family Acanthamoebidae; genus Acanthamoeba; species Acanthamoeba healyi. The sequence goes on along the minus strand of CDFA01025780.1, from coordinate 73,490 downwards.
CACAGAGACGATTCCTGGTTGGCGGGAACGTTTCGAAGGAAACAGAGGATCCCACGCTGTGGTGGGTTCCTTTCATTTACAAGACCGACCGTGGCGTCCCCACCCTCCAGCCCCTGCGTAAGGTGCACTCACCTCCGCTAAACTTCTGGTTTAGTATGCGCTGTCATCATGTCGCTAACGTGCAACGGATTGCTAGACCCGAACGGAGACGATTCCGTTCAACGCAAACCAAGACAGATACGTGTTGGGCAATGTGGGACAGGCGGGCTACTACCGCGTCCTCTATCCGGCGTCGATGTATTCTTCCTTTGGCGTGCCTCTTTCCCAGCTCCCCAACTCACCCATCCAGGTACATCTCACGCAATCATGTTGCCCCCTCTATCTCGCGATAGAAATCACTCAAAATCCACGTTGACGTGTTCTTCTGTGCGCAGGCGTTAGATCGAGCTGGCCTCGTAGATGACATGTTTGCCTTTGCGCAGGCTGGGCTTACCACTCCTGTCGCCGTACGTACATTGCATCACGAGATGATCAAGCGCACCAAGCGCGTTGTGTGCGCATACTCAGCGCCTAGCTAAGTTGCTTCTCTTATCTGTCCTGCGCAGGTGCTGGACTTCACGCAGTTCCTCCAGCGGGAGAACGATTACACGGTGTGGGCAATGGCTCTTGACGGATTCCACACCATGGGCAGCATTCTTCGTTATGAGGACTGCTACGGGCGCTTCCAAAAGCACGTGCTCAGTCTCATGAACCCGGCGCTTGTCGAAGTCGGCTGGGTCTCCTCCGACACAGAGCCTCACCTGAGAAAGCTCCTGCGAAGCCTTCTCCTCGCCAACGCCGTCTCGCTGGGCCACCAGTACGCCTCTATCCCTTCTCTTCCAACAACCTCGTACACTTACAGCTTGACGTGAAACGCGCTCAGGCAATCCATCGACACAGCCGTCAGCCTCTTCAATGCAATGGGTATGTAAGAGAGGGAGTACTGCTTCCACTGCTCGCCTGTCGAATGGATGTCTGTAGCTTTCTTCTCACGTGACCGGGGGAGAGCAGTGGCGAACGGTACTGAGATCCCGCAGGACCTCCGCAACGCCGTCTATCGGGCTGCCGTCAGCGCTGGCGGGCTCGACGCCTACGAATGGATGCTCCAAAGGTACTGCGCTTGCGCACAGATGCAGAAACTGCAGGGCTCTCCAGTAACCTGATCGAGCGTGGATGCAGGTATCAGAGCGCGAACGTAGCCGCGGAGAAACTACGCGCGCTGTCAGCGCTCGCGTCGGCGCAGGAGCCCTACCTCCTGCAGCGCACGCTGCGCCTGTCGCTGTCGCCGCTCGTGCGATCGCAGGACACCGTGCGCGTGGTCGCCCTTGTGGCCAACAACCCGATCGGCACGTCGCTCGCGTGGGACTTCTTCCGCGATCACTACGGCGTGTTCTACGAGCGCTACGGTGGCGGCCACTTCCTCATCGAGTCGCTCATCAAGGCTGTCGCCACGCACTTCTCCACCCACGCCAAGCTGGCTGAGGTCAAGCAGTTCTTCCAGGGTATGTATTCACGCACTCGCCTTTCCCCACCACGCTTGCCCCGATGGCCACGTGCACGAAGCCCCCCGCGATGACACGACACTTTACGCCACCAGCGTTGGTGCCGCCACGGGCGCGTGTTGACTAACACCACATACACACACACCAGAGCACTTTGTGAAGGGCGGGTCGCGAGCCATCGAGCAGTCGGTGGAGACGATCGAGTACCGCATCAACTGGCTGTCCGCCAACCTCGACCCCGTCGACGCGTGGCTCAGAACCAACGCCGCTATTGCCGCCATCACCGAGGTGTAGCGATCGATGAAGTGCACGACCTCGTTACACGACGCGTCCCCAACAACATTTTGACATTTTTAACGTCTACTTGGCTGCATGTACCGATGATCACCACGGCACATGGCGCGGTAGCGGCAGTGTGCCTGGGGGACGCGGCGCTTACGTAAGCACGGCCAAGCACGCGAGGAGGTCGGCCAATGCCACAACGGTCGTGGGAGGCTAGCAACGAATTACAGGTGTTTAATGGTCGCTTCCCATTGGCCCATTTTTAACTTCTATGGCTACCGGGAAAATAGGTGTGGTTTCTTAGGAGGGGATGCCGCACACTGCCGTATATTTACATCACCGTCCTCTCCTCCCCCTCACTTCATCGTGAACCATCCGTCAGCAGCACATCAGCCCCGTCGTCCTCCGCTCTGATTGTCGTACTACCCCGCCTACCAATATCCACCACCACGTATTGGTAGTGTGTAGTAGTAGTACCACGTACCCACCCCTGTAGTTTACAACAACAACGCGATGGCTGCGCGCCCTTCATCGTTGGCATTCAGCCTCGTCTTCTTCTCGGCCTTAGTCGTCTTGGCTCTTGTCCTCTGCGGCGGAGCCCCTACGGTTAGGGGCGCCGTGACGTCCGCCAAGCTGCAGGGCTATCCCGACCTGCCGTCCCCGCTGGCCAGGCTCAAGACCATGGCGGCCGGCTCCTTCGTCATCGCCATGGACGACCGCCAGAACTCAGCCGCCGGCATCTTCAACATCCGCGCCTACGGTACACATACACATCCCTAGCGGTGACCAATCTTAGGTTCGAAAGTTTAGTTCTCATTCCGGTGGTTACTGGGCAGGCCTTGGCGTGCATCTGCTCTACAACAACGTGCCCGTGTACTGGGCGATCAGGGCCGGCAAGGACAAGGACCAGGCCGACTTCACCGCGAAAGCTTACACCGTACACGTGCCCCCTGGTGGCTTCGCGATCAGCCCCACGCTCTTACCCTAACCACCACCGCTTTGTGTTTGTGTGTGCACGTCCACAGACCACTCAGGGTGCGGCGACGTCAGCGCTGGTGTCGTTTGCAGGCGGGCCGTTGGTCATCCCGGCCAGCTACGCCGCGAACATGACCAGCGTCCTCGCCAAGTTTCCCGACGTCGTGGTGTACATCCTCGACGAGGAGGTGACGATCGACGTGCGCCACATCCTCATCACCAGGCCCAAGGCCATCATCTCCAACCTCTCCACCTACGCCAGCACGCTCACCGCGGTCTTCACCGCCGCTGGATTGGTCTCTGGCACCCACTTTGTAGCCGTGAATCAAACGGCGTCGTCGGCTGTGGTGTCGTCTCTCGACCAGAACAGCTGCTACACCATGGTCGCCGAACCGCACTACGGTACGCTGGCTTTGCTCCCTTGTCCAGTGGCGGTGGCCCTCCACGCTCTGACATGGATTGCGCCGCGCCCTTCCCTGCAGTCTTTGACGTCACCGCCCCGGCGTACCTGACTTCGGTCCAGAACTTTGTCAACAGCGGCGGCAACTTCTTCGCCCAGTGCGCTGGTACGCCGCTCGTCTCGGAGATCAGATCCCCCGCATGCCGCGCTAACAGCTGCTTGTCTTGTTGGTGGATTGCGCAGCCATCAACAGCTACGAGAACCGAGGCAGCGGGTTCATGAGCAAGTACGGCATTACCACAGGCTCCTCGACCAACCAGAACCTGGTGTTCCCCTACGCGGACCTTCCCTTCTCGCAGATCATCGGCTCGATCGATGGCGCCACCGGCGCCGTGACCCCCGAGTTCTCCCTCAACGCCCCTTCCGGCTTCACCGGATCATACTCGGCTAGCGAGGCCGGGTGGTGGCATCCGAACGCCTACCCCCACGTCCTCAACAACGCATCGTCGGTCACCACCGCGTCAGGCGGCAAGCTGTACATCTCGAGCGCCACCAAGGTCACCGACGACATCACGGGCGGCATGATCTTCTTCATGGGCGGCCACGAGTACACCTCCGCGACCAAGATCCTGGCCAACGGCAGGCGCATGTTCCTCAACGCCTACCTCACCCCTGCCAACCGTCCTGCGAACTGCGGTTTCGAGTTCTGCCCCTCGGGCGAGACCTGCACTGCTGGGCCCTGCCAGTCCTGCTTGTGCGTTAACAACCAGAAGGTCATCACCAACGCCACCTGCTGCACCAACGGCGTTCCCGTCACGTGCCCGTCCGCCACTCCCTCGACTTCGCCCACTCCCTCGATCTCGTTCAGCCCGACGCCTTCGACTTCGCCCACTCCCTCGACCTCGCGCAGCCCGACGCCTTCGACCTCACCCACTCCCTCGATCTCGTTCAGCTCGACACCCTCGACTTCGCCCACTCCGTCGATCTCGCTCAGCCCGACGCCATCGACTTCGCTCAGTCCCACGCCCTCCACGTCGCTCAGCCCCACGCCATCGACCTCGTTCAGTCCGACCCCTTCAACGTCGTTCAGTCCCACACCCTCCACGTCGCTCAGCCCCACGCCCTCCACAACACCCACGCCATCAGCGAGCACGACTCCGTCCGTCACTCCGTCGCCCAGCCAGTCCCCTTCGGCTTCGCCCAGCGCTTCGCCCTCGACGACCCCCTCGCCTTCCACGACGCCCTCAGTCACCCCAAGCCAGACTCCATCGACCACCCCGAGTCATACGCCTTCAAACACCCCGAGCCAGACTCCCTCTACCACGCCGAGTCAGACGCCATCGACGTCGCCCAGCCCATCGGTGTCGTTGTCACCCTCGCCTTCACCCTCGACCACGCCGAGCCAGACGCCTTCAAACACCCCAAGCCAGACGCCCTCTACCACCCCGAGTCAGACGCCATCGACGACGCCCAGCCCATCGACGTCATTGTCACCCTCGCCCTCACCCTCTACTACCCCGAGCCAGACGCCTTCGTCGTCGCCCAGCAGGTCACCCACGTCGTCACCCACGACCACGCCGAGTCAGACTCCATCGACGTCGCCCAGCCCATCGACGTCGTTGTCGCCCTCTCCCTCGACCACCCCGAGCCAGACGCCTTCGTCGACGCCCAGCAGGTCACCCGCGTCGTCACCCATTGTCACTGATCCTTCACCGAGCGGCACGCCATCCGCCACGCCGAGCCCTTCTCCCAAGTCCTCTGGCTCCGACGGTGGAATGGCCATCGGCCTTGCCGCAGGCATTGGCGGAGGTCTGGCGCTGATGGGGGCAGCCACCGCCTGCTTGGGCGGGCTGGCCCTGGTCGCTTGGCGCCGCAGGAGGGCGCCTGGCGAGGAGGAGATCATGCGCTCCTTCGCTCCCTTCTTCGTCGAGGTCGCCCACAAGGGCGCCTCCCAGACCCTCACCACTGTCGACGCGGCACAAGTCTGATCTTTCAACCATCCACAACACCATCAACACCATCAATAATACAACCCACGTAGGTTCCCACGTTGCCTGCTGCAGTATCTGCGCGGCACTGTGGTGTGCAGCTTCACATCCGCATAATGGTGGTAGGGGGGAAGAGGGGGGGGGGAACAACTGTCCGACGGAGAAAGCAGAAAGAAGAAGAGAAGAGCAGGGAGGTTTGGTAATGCAGCAGGGGACGAGGGCAGAGGCACTGAGCTTGTATCGCGAGCTGCAGCGTGCATCGCGCCAGTTTCCTCTCGTGCGAACGCGCAAGCAGCTCAGTCTCAACGTGCGCGAGCTGTTCCTCCTGCGCCGCGGCGTGCGGTCGGAATCGCAGATTAGGGCCCTCCTCGACGAAGGGCGCCACGACCTGGTCGTCCTGAAGCGCTTCGCCCTCCTCGACCCCGAAGTGGCCGACACCATTTTCAACTTCAACCCCTCCTCCTCCGGCGCGTCCACGCAACCAGAATAACAGCACGACTTCACGAGAGATGGAGGGGGGGGGGTCGATTGTTTTGATTTTACGATTTTCATTTGGGGTAGTACTGAACACGAGAGAGCAAGAGAGAAGACGTGGTGGGGGTGGCCAACTCACTGCCTGTGGGGAACAACAAAGTGCTCGAGCATCCAGTCGAGCACGCTCTCCACGACCTTTTCGTTCTTCTTCACGCCCTCCTTGAACTCGGCCATGGTGAGCGGCTTCTCCACGATGCCGTTGGCGTAGTTATCGACCATGCAGATCATCGCCGACTTCATGCCCTGCTCGCACAGCAGCGTCACCTCGTGGGCAGCAGTCATCGCCACCTACGGTGCGCGCGCAAGTAGAGGGAAGAGAACGCGTTAGCGCACAAGTGGCGTTGGTGGTAGGTCCAGCAAGCGTGCAGCAGCAGCAGGGAGGAGGAGGAGAGCAGAGACGCCACGCACCACTTCGCCCCACTGGGAGATGACGCGGATCTCGGCCTTGGTCTCCATCCTCGGGCCCGAGGTCTGCACGTAGGTGCCGCCGACGTGAAGAGGGACGGAGCCGTCGCCGTTCTTGCTCGTGATGACGTCAATTACCTCCTGCCTGAAACCGGCGTCGATGTTGGCCACGATGTGGGCACGACCGTCATCGAAGAAGGAGACCTGGTTGAAGAGATTGAAGAAGTCGTCGGGGATGACCACAGAACCCAGGGCGATCTCCTTCTTCAACGAGCCCGTGCTGCCGAACGAAAGCACTTTCTACACACAAGGCGGCACACGCGTAAGCCATAACGTGTTCATGTTACGTGCGTGCAGGCAGCTCGCGCAAATTGGGAAAACGATGATGTGTACCTCTACTCCGCTCTGCTTGAAGCCGGCGATGATGGCGCGGAAGTTGATGAGGTGAGGCGGGGTGTACTCCTTGGCGGGGTCTGCGTGGTGGCGCTGGCAGAAGATGAAGCCGTTGCCGAAATGGAGGTTCACCTCGCCGTGTTCCGTGGAGATGACCTTCTTTTCGAGGGTGGCAAAGTAGGAGCTGTTGAGCAGGCTCGTGCCGCCGATGATGCCGAGGGGAGCAACAGACATGGTGTCGAAGATGAGAGAGTGAGGGGGGAGGGGCGATTCAATCGAGGGAGAGGGGGCGGGAAGGGAAATTGAATGGCACGGCCGATCCTTCTGATGCTGCTGCTGGGGGCGATAAACAACAGCCCACCAACAACCGGGCGTCGGTGGTGCCCTGGCGCCCGGAGTAGAGCGCCGAGGGGGTTTTCCGCGGTGCACAGCACGGGCTGGTGGCCGCTGCCGCCGATAGTGCAGCAGCGCTAAACGCCGTGG